>BQNB010139836.1:0-14773 GCA_026074375.1 Tanacetum coccineum
ATGATCATGAGATGTGTTTCCGAGATAAGCATGGCGTTCCACTAGAACTTCCCCAAATCCTTTTTACTCCTAAAATGACTTGTGACATGGTCTTATAGTCCAATGAACATCTACTAAGTTTCAGCTTTTGATTTTTATTTTATCAAGGTGTACTATACGTTTTTAAATTTTTAGACTAGACGTAAAAACTCAGTTTCTGATTTTAACTCGACTTCATGGACTCATATCTCCTAGCTCACAAATGTTCTATATGTGAGGCTTTCACTCCTGGAAAGATATTTGTGTCTAGTTTCCAAAAATGTAAGACTCATAATCTACAAAGTTTCATAACTATGTGAAAAGACTGTTTTACCCCGGTTACCCAAAACAGAAAGTTTCCAAAATTTTTACCCTTTACGAAAACGGCCATAAATCCCAAACCATGATAGGAATGAAGGTTAGGCCAAAAGATATAGCTTCCTTAAGATGTATACTACTGACCCAATCTTTAAAACCTAACCTTTGTTAGCAAAAACTTGGAGTTTAACCCGTTTTCTAATCATAGGTCCAGATTTGACCTATTTTCTTATTTTGACCATATCTCCCTCATCCCAGGGAGTTGGTTGGACATCCAACTATAATATGATGCCAAGACATATATCTTTCCAGTAATGTAATTTAATCATAGGCTCCAAGCCAAAATATTTCTGCTATAACACGTTTTTGCTACTATTTCAAAACAGTCCCAAATATTTACTCTAAAACCTATCCAAACATCAATCCTAACTCTAACCAATCACATGAAATGTCATACCAAGCTCTTAAACACAACTCATACATCATATAACATACATTTCTAGAATCAAACATCCATTTTCATGGATCAAAATCAAAATAAAAATTAAGAATTAAGAAGTAACCTTACTAGAAAATGATTTAGACAAGAAAATCAAAACAAACACTTCCCTTCTTTTTAGGGGCGTGAGTTAGACCCACTCCAACACCCATAATATTGAATCACAAGGGTTCAATACACCCTAAATAACAATAGTCCAAGATCCAACCTAGTCTTGATTAAAACCTGTCCATAAATTTTCATAACACTTCAAAACTTCAAGAAAAACTACCAAACCTTGCAAGCAACTCAAAGATGATGATGTGAATTTTAAAAAGGAGAGAAAAATTTTGTAAGATGATTTGGTGGTGGTGATAAAATCGGCAGCCAAACAAAGACAAAAGATGAGGAGGAGATTTAAGGTATGGCTAACATTAGCATTATTGGGGAGTTTGCAGAGAGATAGAGTGTTTGATAGAAAGTTGTAAAGGGTTTTTTGAGTGAGTGCAAGGGTAGTTGGCCGGCCTAGGGGGTAAATAAAGAGGGTTTTATCATATTTTTTTTATTTTTTTTTGTGTATAATTTAATCAAAATGTGATGTATGGGTTGGTTAAATAAAATGTAAGGTTTAGGTAAAACGCGAGGTTTAGCAAAAATTTACGTAAACGCGAAACACAACGGAAAATGACAAGAACAAAAATTATGATCGTCGGGGAGTATTATGAGAATATTAAACCACTTAAGGCACGAAGATGGAATAGATTCCTAAATACGGCTCACTTAAAGCTAAGAACGGGAAATTCGTACTTAATCGGGTAAACGTAAAATAAATGACTTTGCATAAAAATAAAAATAGAAATAAAGTTCAGAATAAATAGTGACCTTAAATACGGAATGTTACAGCTTCTGACATTCAGCTTTAACTCTAGAATATGCTAAACATTTACCAACATATTCAGCGATAATTTCCTTCATGTTAGGCCACTAATAGAGTTTCTTTAGATCCTGATACATCTTGTCAGAACCTAGGTGAATGGAATACTTTGATTTATGAGACTCATGCATGATTAAGTCTCTTAAACCACCGAAGAGTGGTAACTATCTTCAATTCTTGATACATCAGGTTCCATCAGGATGTATTTCAAATGATTTGTTCATTCCCTTCATAGTTCACGGATTTGATTTTTCTTCCTTTGATGCCTCAGTTTGAGCTTCGTGGAATTTGTTGTTGGTAATTTTGGGTGAAGGTCATGACTAATGATCTAACTCGGAGTGGTTTGATTCGCTTAAGGCATCTGCCACAACATTTGCCTTTCCAGGATGGTAACGAATCTCACAATTGTAATCTGCGAGTAATTCTAACCAATGACGTTATCTCATGTTTAACTCTTTTTGATTAGGATAACTAAAAGACTTTTATGATCAGTGAACACAGTACACTTTGTACCGTATAGATAGTGTCCCAAAATTTTAAGAGCGAACACTAACTGCTCCAATTCGAGAACATGAGAGGTATAGTTTTCCTTCATAGTTTGAGTTGTCGGATGCATATGCAATAACCTTTTCCCATTGCATTAATACAGCACCCAGTGCCTTGAAGTGAAGCATCACATTAAACAAGAAAATTAGAAGTTTCCTCTGGTATGCTAGATTGTGAGTTTCCCACAAGCTTCTGCTAAAAGCAGTTTAAAGTTGCCTCTTGGTCCTTCCCAGATATACTTCTGTTTTCTGGGTTAATTCAGTCCAAATACTTTCTAAATCTTTGAAAGATCATTGATAAATCTCCGATAGTAAGCCGGCGAGTCAAAGAAAAGACGTATGTCTATGGGTGTAGTAGGAAATGCTCATTCTTAAACTGTTCAATCGTTGGCGGGGTCAACATGAAGTCCTTGACTATCAATTAAAGTGTCAAGAAATTGTACGAATATTGATCCAGAAAATCACACTATGAGAGAACTAGGCAAATAAATTCTCTTATCGAGTAACTCCCACGATATATTCTTAGATGATCTACGTGTTCATATTTGTTACGAGAGTAGTTGAGAATATCAACGATGAACACTACACCAATTTTAACCAAGTATGTTGCATACACGATTCTGAGAATCCATGGAATACAGCAGGTTGTTAGTTAAACCAAATGGCATCACTTGAAATTCATAGTGTCTATACCTCGTTCTGAAAGCAGTCTTGGGAATATCTTCATTCCTTACTCTCAGTTGATAATAGCCTGATCTTAAGTTGATTTTCGAGTAGATACTCGAACCTTAAAGTTGGTCAAAAAAGTGATCGATCCTGGTAATAGAAAACGATTCTTTACATAACAGTTTTATTTTTCAACTTCTGGTAATCGATGACACTTTTTGAAAAGATCCGTCTTTCTTTTTAACAAATAAGACAGGAGCTCCCCAGGGTGAAGTACTTGGTCGTATAAAACCTCGGTGTGCTAACTCTTGAAGTTGGTTAGATAGTTCATGCATTTTTGAAGGAGCTAATCTATAAGGTGCTCGGGCTACTGGTGCCGCTCCTGGAATTAGATCGATTTGGAATTCTACTTGGCGAACAGGAGCATGCCATTAGAACTTCAGGAATAACCTTTTGGGAATTCTCTTACTACAGGGATAGTCTTCTAGTCCTTTTCTCGTCATGACTTCTTTTCCATTTTATCTTGGCTATGAAAACTTGACATCCTCTGGATATATACCTTTCGGTTTTCATACAGGATATGAGACTTAGTCGAGTTTTACTTTGATCACCTCGGATGATCAAAGTTTCATCGTTAATTGGAATGTGTACGACTTTCTCGTCAAATAATTCTAGCATGATACTTAGATAACCAATCCATACCAATGACGACGTCAAAACTACCGAGTTTAATTGGCATAAGATCAAATTTGAAAGGTTGATTTAACAGAATCAAAGTGCAACCCTGGATAACGGTATTAGTGCCTACTAAGTTTCCATTGGCCATTTCAATATCGTAAGTGGTATCTAGTGTAATTGGTGGGATACTAAGTATAGAAGCAAGAGTTATGGAAACAAAACTTTTATCTTCTCTGGAATTGAATAATACTCTAGCTAGATGTTGGTTTAGAAGGAACGTACCCATGACTATGTTCGGGTCTCGGTGAGCGTTCTTGTCCCTCAGCAAGTATGCTCTTCCGTGGGCACTGTTGTTTGCCTTTGAGCACTGATAATTGTAATGCCCTTTCTCTCTACAGCATACAAATAACTAAATTGTTGCTTATTGCTTCTAGTGGCTGGTCCTTTGTTTCTGCAGTTTCTGGTCAGATGACCCACCCTGCTGCAAGTCTGACACTTGACAGTGCAAGGTCCTGTGTGATGTAAAGTGCATTTCTTACACAAAGGAAGGCTTCCAGTATACCTACTATTTTCAGTTGGGGTGGCAGCATAAGACCTGAAGGTTTCCTGTCTTTTATTCTGCTGTTGGCGGTAATCATTGTTGCGGTTGTTATGGTTGTTTTAATGATTTGTTGATGCGATTATTGAGGGCAAGTTATTACTCTAAAGTGGAGTTCCTTTATCATCAAACTTTTGTATGACCATTGAATCCGATGCATAGAATTGTGCTTTGTTACCTGATCCATCAACCTCTAAGTTATGGTAATGGCATCCTCAAAGTTGATGTTATAAAGCGTAACATTTTCTTCAATACTTCTGGGTAATCCTATGATGAAAACTTCCATGAATTTCTCAGTGTTTGGTACCATGTTTGGGCATAAGACTGCTAATTCCTAGAATCTTCTAACGTAAGTTTTAAGATCATTTCCTTTTATAGTCAGATTGTAAAATTCATCTTCCATTTTTCTCACTTTAGTTCGAGGACAATACTTATTTGTTAAGAGCCTTTTCAAATCAGTCCAGGTGATCTTGTTAGCTTGTTCTATTCCAATAGGTTGGGCGTATGTATTCCACCAGGATAAGGCGTCATCCGTCAGGGTACCAGTAGCAAATGTTACTTTGTTTTCCTCAGCACAATTGCTATGAGAAAATACTGATTCAGTCCGTTCAAACCAGCGAATAAGGCCAACTGCTCCTTTCGTACTCATGAAGTTAGAAAGTTTGGACACTTATGAACTCTTTATAGTTTCCCGTTTTTGCTACACGAGTTCCAGTAGGTCTGGTGTTCCTATTGGTATTGTTAGTACTTGCCATTGTTGCAGCTTGTGCTTCTAGAGCTGCGGCAACACTGTCAGCAACTAGTTTCCTGATGGCAGCCTAAGTCATGGCTGGTGCTTCAGATGTTGATGTCCTTTTGGGAGGCATTCTATCAACATAAAACAACACGTAATAAGAATGATATCACAAGTTTTTCCTTAAAATGCAATGCTTATTTTTGAACTTTAAGCATTTTTAACAATAGTGATATTGTAGATACTTAATTTAATAATGAAATCTAACAACACCAGACTTATTAGTTCATTTTTCTAGGGGTAACGGTATGATTCATAATGATAATTAACTTTGTGGAGATAAACTTATCAAAAGGATAGTCTAGAGATGGTAGTTAGTTAATTTAACCGATAATGAAGATTCTAATGATGAAGACGGAGATGAGAGATTGTAATATAGAATATAGGGAAGAGTAATGATGTTAGAGAAGTAAAACGGGATCACCATTTATATTATATCATGAACTTCCTTTTGTATTATACATTAGTTCAAAATTTGAACAGTGTTGTTATATATACCACACATCCGTGGCTATTCTACTAAAAATATAAATAGTTATCAACTATAGTCTGATGGTTCCCTTCCTGGCTGTTTCTTATGTTCAAGATTTCATTCCATAAGACTTCCTTAACTGCTTGGTGACGAACCTGGATATCTTTGATGATTTGTTCTAGATTAGCAATCCTGAAGCAAGCCAGAGCAATCTTGCTGTCATTTCCCATTTGCTTTCTTTGAAGTTTAGCAATTTGAGTATGAGCCTCTTGGAGTTCAGTTTCCACATTGTCAAAAATCTTGTTGTATGATCACCCGACCTTTTCCAAGACCTTATATTTTGTCTTCCATATGCTCAATATGGTCAAGAGAGAGCTCATCTAGGTGATTCAAAATTTCCTTAATTTATTCCTCGTGACATTCCAAACTTGTCTTACGAGAGCTTTCTCCCATCTTAAATTCTTAAGGTAAGGCAGAAGTAGGGGAGGATGATCGGTCACGGCCTCGTTTCTTAGGTGCATAATTCCTCAGGAAGAAATCAATTTCTGAGTTATTAATATTGGTGATAGCATTGGAGATGGAGGCACAATAGTTGGTGGTGGAATAGGTGATTCTTTAGCATAATATGCTTGCATGACCTTCATATAGGGGTCATCATGAAAAAGTGAAAGAGTTGGTGAAGCTATTGGAACTAAACCAAATAAGTTATTTGAAGAGCTAGAATAAGTATTTCCTGGTGAAGCTGGGGAATAGTCCGGGGAAGCCGGGATATAGTCCAGAAAGTTAGAGGAAAAAGCATCCTCAATATTGGAAGTAGGGTGGTTGGGAGAAGACATCACTCTGTTAACAACCCAGTGGTAAATAACATAAGTTATTTATATAATAGTATAATAGTTATGTATTTTTACATACTATTCGGGAGATATAGTGGCACGGAGGACTTTCTTGGATGGAAAAAGAAAAGTAGTTATAGTTAAGGTTTCAACCTTGTTCTCTATAACCGTGGCTCTTGATACCAATCTATAACACCCCCATTTTGACAAATATAGCAGCGGAAGCTAATCTGGGGTATTACTTCATAGTACAACAGTCATAATCATAGAAAAACGATTCATAAAGAGACTTTTTAGAAATTTAGTTATCATACATTTATTTCATCAGAGTATTTTACCAAAGAGAGGTCCCAAATCTAGAAACATAAAGTTTGAATCATAAGAATTTAGCCATACTTCAAGTCTGTCCCACACCGTAACCATATGTTGCTCATTACACTGAGACAACATCTAAAAAGATCAACACAATGGTGAGTGAAATTCATAGGTTAATGAATCCATAGTGTAATCAAGTCATCATAACAGTGGGTTACGTTGTTATACACCCATAATAGTAATAATTGCAATGTAGATACAATTATCATAGAAAATAGTATTATTTCCCTAAGCTCATGACACCGAAGCCTTAAGATAATCAATAATCACAAGTAGTTGTCCCAACAGGTGCCTTTGCCAAACACCCGCATAGTTTATTCAAATGAAGTGCGTTTGGTTACCAAAAGTACAGGTATACCAACGAGGGAGTTCAGTCCCAAATAGATCTATTCACAGCATTTGCGCATACTCTGAAGAGTAATTAACGGTTCATGATAGTGGGGTCTTAATGGCAAAAGTAGGGACTTAGATAATAATGCATCATGATAGCATACAGTTGGAAAAACACTTGTATTCATGGTTTATAGCATGGAATCCCCCTTGTGATTAAGGAAATATGTTCAAAGATTTAAATGCGAGTCATATGGAACTCACCTTAACAGGGAAATCTAATTGATGGCAAAAGTATGAAAAGTAAAAAGTAACGGTCTCGTCCACGCTACCTAGGGTACTATGTCAAGTTCTTAGATTAGATTGTTTATTTTTTCATCTTCATATGTTTTAATCATACATATTACATTGATTTATTAATTTAGAGAAATATTGTTTCACTGTATCGGGAGCTATCATATTTTTCAGGGTCATGTATACACGTTGAGGAGCCAGGACACTTTAAAAAATCGTAATACCAACAAACTCTTCTCAAACATATACCTAAATGAAACCCCTCACATGAAATTCCCTAGTAACGTGATACGATAAGATTTTACGTTTCTTCAAAAGCTAGTCATATAAACTTACGTTGATGTATAACGTAATTGTTGTATAATAACGTCGATCGATGATAATAAGATAAATGTATCGGGTTTTAATAAAATCGCGTCTTATAATATTCTAATATATTTATAATTTATATAAAAAATTAATAATATATATTATAAATTATTTAAGTTTGCAAATGACAATATATAACCCTAGAATTATAAACTTTTACAAATATAATTCCTTTATATATAAAGTATATATAATTTAAACCTTTAACTTTAGAACTTGACAAAACAGCCCATCATAGTTATATCTTTAGTAAAATGACATTTTTAGCCCCTCTAGTTATAAATTTCAGAAAGTTATGATATATACCCCTATGCATGGGATTTATTTGCAAAACAAGTCCAAAAACCATAATAATGATATTTTTGAAATCTAAAAGAGTTTTGCAGCTTATGGCTTACTAGAATAAGCTAAAGTAAGATGTTCTAATGTAACAAAAGTTTAGAAAAAGGATTCGTTAGCTAGAAAATCAAAACGGGCATTTTAAGGTTTTAACCAAAAACGCATAGGTTTGAGGATTCAAGGATCAAACAAGAGTTTATATAGGTTCTAACAAACCTTATGAAAGATTTAAAAAATTATAAGATGAACTAGTTTTGAGCTACTTGAGCTATATGGGTCGAAAAGAGGGCTTGGTTTCGTACGCCTAGAAAAAGCCTTCAATGGCTTCTATCCTCTTAAGATTCTTGTCTTCATTCTAATCTTAGTGACTTTACTAGATCTTCCTTAGCTTTGTTTACGAACCACATTATTGTATATATAAATTTTTAAGGTGTGTTATGAATGGGGTGGAGTTTCGGCTATATATAGGGTCGAATGACCTTGGTGACCAAGTAACTGGAGTGGTGGTCAAGTGTTGTAAGTGAGATGACTATGGGCTATAGTTTGATGAATATTGAGAGCTAGGAGTGTGTACCTTGAATGGTGGAAGGGTATAGGGGTGGGTTCACAAATATGGGTTGACAAGGAGTGACAAGAGAGGAGACTTGGTGGCCTAGGTGGTGAGTAAGGTCTTGTGTGGTTGCATGGTGACATGGTGGTGAGGTCCATGTGGTGCTAGGATGCAGCTTGAGTGCTTGATTCATTAAAATAGGTTAAATAGGGGTGTCGGGTTTCATTTTTTTTAGGTTCAATTAGGGTTTATATTTATTGTTTAGGGTTATTGCGAGCTAAGTTAAGGTTTAGGGCATAGATTAGTGTTTAGGATAAGTGTAAAGGAAGGGATAGGAATTAGATCAAGGTTTAGTGTAAGATGTGGTTACGGATTATGTTTTAGTTTTGGTTTCGTATAGACGAAACTAGGGTTTTAGATTTAGGGTTTAGATCGATTAGGGTAGGATTGGAGGGCAAAATATCATGCATTGAGATGCCTAGTAATGTTTTATGCTAAAGGAAAGAATGAAATTCGTTTAAATTTTGGTGGGAAAATACCCTTTTTGAATTCATGCATTAACGAATTGTACCTTGTGCTTTGCATGACTTATACCATGGTTTTGAAGGGAAAGTATATTCAAATTTTATGCATTGATTGCTTGTACACTTATTTTGAATGTATATGTTACATAAATTTAGGGTTTTGATTTAAACGTTCACGGATAAAGTTCATTTGGTAATATCGTTGTGAAAACTACGTTAAATAGATAACGTACATGATATAGAAGCTATTAGAATATTGACTTGACATATTAAGACGTTCACTTGATATAAACATAGATAGAGATGGCATAGGTAGTTGTGTGAGCTCGGTTACTTTAGTTATGTAAACTACATTACATAATGGAATAAAGCGAAAAATTCCCCTGTAAAAAGGTGGTATATATAATAGATGGATATTACAGTGCATCTAATTTAATAGATGGATAATTACATTGATGAAAATTATAGGTTGTTATATATTTTCACCCAAGATAGCCAGCTGACTTACAATCTTCTGAAGCCTGTTAAAAATAGAGTCAAGAGACTCTGTGCTTGGAGCACTAAAGTTCTCATACATTTGGTTCAGAAGAGTCTTCTGAGTCTTCTTTGTGGCTTCATTACCACCAAATCTTGTTTGTATAGCAGCAAAAAAAGTCTTAGCATCCTTGTACTGATTAAATGTCATTAGATGTTCATTAGGAAGTGCCATCAGTAACATACTTCTTGCCTTCACATCATTCTTCTTTTAAACCTTTTCTTCAGTAGATGTACCATCAGCATTTGTTGTTGTTTGAGCTACTGGTTTGAATGAGTTTCCATTCTCTATGACATCCCATAGATCATAGTCTTATACTTGAAAGTATTGCTCAATCCTTAGCCTCCACATATCATATTCACCCTATTTGAGAATGGGAAACTTTGCAGTAGTAGTGGTTTAAGCAGTTTCTAGATCCATCTCTTCCTTGTGAATAAAGGGTTTTTCGTGTTAGTTTCTTCTAGATCAAATTTTCAAAACACAAGCTCTGATACCACTTTTTGATCCCACTTGAATAGATCTTTCTTAGCTTATAAAAGGATTAGTTGTATTGAATAAATCCAAGACAACTATGGTAGAACTTGGTTGAATATATCAAAGACTATCGGAATCAGTTCTATGAATCTAGAAAGATAAATAATAAAACAGAAACAAACAAGATTGTATAATACCAAACTTTAAGCCTCAATATATTAATACGAACACTCTTGATAGTGTTAGGGTTATACAAAACCTTGAAGCTACGAATAACACTTTTCTAGATATCTGAATTGATACGACTTTGGTACATTAAACTCTTTACTCTAGGACCTCCTTTTATAAACCAAGGAGTCCTAACAGGCTTACAATATTTTCCTAAGTTATCATGATCTTCTAAACAAATAACTTATGCTTATCTTTTACAAAAATATCTCAAACTTATCCGTAATAATCTTATAAGACAATCTCATCTTTACCTTCTGACAATAGAAAATTCCTTCTAGTAGTTTTTAAACAAGGTTATAAATAGCGTGAGGCGTTGCGTAGCGGCATAGCCAAGCCTCAAGCATTAGCGTGAGGCGTTGTGTCCATAGCGTTTTTAAAGCGTGACTCAAGGCGGCAAAAAATATTTATAGAGTGGTCAATATTAATTAGCTACTAGGCTTAAAATTTAGTTATGGAGTTAATAATCCTGAATCATGTACAACCCAAATCATAAATACTTGTAAATAAGCTTAAATCCGTGAAAACTTTTAAAATCTTCAAAAAAGGCGCGCTATAGCGCGTTTTATCACGCCTTATCTCGCTTTATTGCAAGCTACGCCTAGTAGTAGTAAACACTTAATATTTTTCTCTAAAGTTCTTGAGTAGTACTAACACAACTAAGCAGCATTAACTCTGATATGAGCAGCCGTAATACTAGCAACATTAAGAAGGCTACTAATCCTAACATTCCTCCCCTAAACTTGATATTCTTCTTCAAAATCATCAAGTTTCTTCATTTAAAGTTCATCAACACCAGGAGGATGCTTCCAAACACTTATTTACTTCTTAAGCTGTTTTATGATCAATTTACACAACTAATAAGCCATTTCACTTTCATAATCAATTTGAAGTTTCTTTTCTAACATCATTGAAAGTGTAGGTGGTGTAAGAGGATACTTCTTTTCTACCAACATGTAAATCTGCATAGACTGCATCCTCAAGAAATGTACTCCACATGAGTCATACAACTTCCATTCAAATACTTTGTATCCGTTTTGCAGCTTCCATACTTCATCTTCTACATGTGGTTCAAACATTATTTTCATATCATTCCAAAACAGATGATCCATTTCTTCAACTGTCTTGATGATGCCATATCTAGCTTTTACCAACTTGTAACAAGTCCTCTAAAAAAACCTTTAAAACATTAAGCATTTAACTAAAGATTCTGTACATTTGAGACTTCTATCAGCATCTTATTATTTGATAATATCCATTTCTTTCCCTCTAAAGGATCTTCCATTCTTCAATCCTTGAGAATTAACCATCCAAAGGAATAGCATTAATTGCTACTTCTTCTTCATCTGGAATAATTTCCATGAATTTTTTAAGCTCTGATGTTTCTTTGTCATCTTCCACCTTTTACTTTTTTAAACTCTCTAGTATCAGCTCTTCTCCTGCTCTCTTTTCTTTTCCTTCCTCCAACTCTGTTCTAAAGTCTTCAAATGTGTTTACTCTTTTGAATGCTCTATCACACATCTCTTGAATAGCATGCAAGACCCTTTTGACTTCAAATCTTTGAGCTTGTATCCTTCCATGTTCTTTAGGAAATTACACATTATCTTTTTCTGTTATGTTTTTGTTGGTGGTTTATTTCTTTTCTCTTCTGCACTTTTAGCTGTAAAATGCTTTCTTCTTTTATCTAAGAGTTGTTGAAATAATGTAGCTTTTTCTTCAATAGACAACTCTTCTTGTTCTTGTACTTGCAATCTTTCAGCCAATTGATGATCAACATCAATCTTTGCCTGTATGTTAACCCATTCTTCAATCAAGGCAATATTGGCTTCTTCTTTTTTTCAACTTTCCTCTCTTGCAAGTCTTTCTCTTTATTAAACCTCACTTGTAATTTTTTATGACTTCTTCTTCATCACTCCTGAGTTGATCTTTCTTACTCAATTTCTTCATAGGTTCAGGTTCTATCATTTTCCCTTTGCTTGTCTAAACTCCTGCTGTGATGGTTGTTGTGAAGATCTTGTTATTGTAGGTGTACCCAGCTCAGTAATAACAATTCCTTTCCTCGAAGTTGGAATTATAGCAGTTGTTGTTGTAGCAGCACTAACCTTTATTGAAGCACTGGCAGCATTAACTGGTACATTTGGCTCTTCTATAACATCCCTTTTTACCTTGGGTTTTACACTTTTCAAAGCTGCAAGTGCTTGATCCAAAGTAACTTCTTGTTCTGCAAACACCTTATCACCATTTAAAACATTCACATCAAACATCTCATTATCAGCATCATCTTGAACATTAACCAGGGTAATGTCTTCATCTGTATCAATAGTAATAGTCCTCCTCCCTTATTTGGATGTATCCTCACCTAAACTTTCTTCATCTCTAGAGGATTCTACCCTAGTTGTCAAACCAACTTTGTACAGTCTCTTCAGCTTATGAGTTCTTGAACTTCTTTTCATTTCAAGCTTCTTGACCCTCCTTTTTAAACTAGCAATCTCATTAGCTTGAGTGGTCTTTATCTACTCTAAATCAAGAACCTTCTTTTGTAAAGTGGTACACAATTCTATCAATTTATTAAGTTTAAGTCTATCCTTATCACTTCGATGTGTGTTACCTTTTACCAGCAGTGAATCATTGGAAAGTTTAGATACATTCTCAAACCTAGTTTGAGCAATTGTATCCATCATGGTTTCTTGGCACCTGGGACCACCACCTGAAGTAGTTCTAAGAACAATTCATAGTTTGCCTTGATCAGGTCCTTAGTCAGTTGGCCATTGACACTTCTCTGCTTCTAATCTAGAAGCAGTAGTGGCAGCCTTCATCAAACTATCACCCAACTCCTTATGGATAGTCTCATCTGCAACAATTTCCATAGGATTACTAGGCTGAGGTACCTGAGTGTCCTTTATTTTAGGCTTCCTAGGTTTTTTGTGTCTTGTTGAGGTTGAGATATGGATTGAAAAAGTGGGTGAGTGTTGGGATCAGTAGGATTTTTGCTGATCCTATCACCCATTTGTTGATGGTTTTGTACACCATAGATGAAATAAAGGCAAAGGTGTTACTCTACCAGAAAAACCTTTGCCTACCCTTCTCATATTTCCAAAAATCTTCTTAGTGTGAGAGGGTGCAATATAAATTCCATTATGAGTTGACAGATCACCAAGTTGTTGATTCAAAAACACTTGTACAAACCTTGGATACATCAAAAATTTCCTAGACAAATTATCCAAGTTTCTAACTATACTTTCAAAAATGTATTTTGAAAAGTTAAACTTCTGATTTGTTGCTAAGAAGATAATAACAGATGCCATAGTGCTACTAAACTCATTCCATGCAGTAGTCTTTGCACTTAGACATTATAAAATAATATGAATCAGAATTTTCCATTATGGAGAGAAGAATGGCTTATAAAAAGTGATCTTTTGTGAAATCTTCTCATACCCCATCATTGTAAGTTCTTCAAAAATGGTAGAGTTTGGTAAACAATCAATACCTTCAACATCTTCTAGTTGAAGATCTCTTCTCACAGATGTTTCATTGACAATTATCTTTTTACCATCAACTAGAGCATTTAACTGAACTTCCCCATTAATAGTTTTAGCCTTAACAATAGACCAGAACTGTTCTATGTACGAAATGTATATAGTAGGATTGATCGTTAGTGCATACTTTATAGGGTGTGCATTCAGAAAAGCTATAATTTGTTCAAACCCTTCAGTTTCTGTGGGTTTAGACAAAAACGCGACCATATTGCGAGTATCTGTAAACTTTAGAATTGCCATTTATGTTGGGTTTTGATAATGGATGATAAAATTGAGTTAGGGTTTGTGATTAGAGAGTATTTGAAAGATTGAAATTGATTAATGGTTGATTGAAACCCCTAATCGAAGTATTTATGAAAATACCCTCAATAGCATTAACATTCATATGGCAGTATTAAATTATGCCTGGCAGCATTAACTTACAACCAACAGTAGTAAGTGACCTAACAGTAGTAACTCAGCAGTAAGTTATGCCTAGCAGCATTAACTTTAAGTCACCAATATTAACTCCAATTCCATTCTAAACAGCTTTTCCATCATCAATTTAATACTTTTCTTTGCTTATCCTGCAAAATGTTAGTCCAAAAACCAAGAAAACACAAGCCATAACAATTCTTACAATTATCACAATATTAATTATACCTAGTAGTATTAAGTATAACTAACAGTTGTAACTCAACAGTATTAAGTATAACCAGCAGTACTAATTATACCTAACAACAGAAACTTTTAATGACATGAATAACAATACTAATTTATACAAAACTCTACAAAAACATAAAGAGATAAAAGACTTTAAAGATTTATCATTCCAATACTAACAGTCAAATATTGAAATCTACTTACATCAAAAGCTTTTGTAAGTAAATCTGCAACATTCTTGTCA
>BQNB010139837.1:0-17497 GCA_026074375.1 Tanacetum coccineum
TATACCTAAATCTATTTTGCAAATGTGAACACTTTATAATTAAGTATACTAATTGATGTGTCTTGCTTTGTTGCGAGGCTGCTTACGATGTCAGGTTTTTTAAACTTTTGAAAATCTAACAAGCTTAATTTTTTAGGCTAGTGACCTTATTAACTTGAGGTTCTGAGCTTAAATAAACTTTAAGCTCACAGGTAAAAAAAAATGAACTTATGATCTTTTAAAAATTTTGAAAATCTCCTAAGCCGAAAAATAATCTTTTGTGTTAGAATAAATATTTAGTGCTTAGTTTTAGTGATGGACGGTTCCTTAGTAGTTTTGGATGGGTACGTTTGTTTTCAAAATTTCATTGTCGTGTTTTTTGTACGCTTGAGTCGCTAAAGTAGCCATCTGTGTCCGTTTGGGTTGGTCTAAAGACCGCAGATTTTAGTATAAAAATGCAAATTCCACTATAAAACTGTTGGCTTTATCCATACAAAATGTTAGATTCTGGATGTTTAGGCGTGTTACACCTAATTGGTAAGACGTTGATATCTTAGTCTTGGATCTAAGCGGTTTTGAGTAATTAACTTTAGCTAATACTACGACATTGGATCATCCGCAGTAACAAATAATTAGTTTCTAAAACATGTACCTGAGACGCTTTTTTAGATTTCTTTGCAATTGAATTTTACGTGACCCTGTATTTCTTTCGGTTAGTTAGAGTGCTTGAAGTTTTGGAAACAAAATAAAATTAAAATGCTTGAAATTGGCAGGGACCAACGGTGTTGCAGGTTAATGAAGCCTCAAGTCTTCGTCTTCCAACTGCTTTTAATTTCTGCGGGGTAGTGTCTCAGCTGATGCATGGTTTGTGGTGTGATTTTTTGTGCATGCCAAACGTATAAGGCGAAGGTAATTTTGTAGCAGCGTAGTTATTTATGTTTTGTATCTATTTAAGAGTGTTTGGTGGCTCATATATGCGTAAGTGATTATGGATATACTCTTGGCTTAATTAAATGGATTTGAATGTGTCGGAAACCATGGTTACCAAAAAAAAGAATGCCCTCTTCGGATTTGAATGGATGCCTATGGTTTAGTATTCGCCATAAATTTAGCTAAATGGTAATTCCTACATAGTTTTAACCACACAAATGTAGCAAAAGCATTCCGAAGCTTAACGTGCACTGTTTGTTTGATGAAAGCAAAAGTTTATGCTTTTCTGAAGTCTGCATAGCAGGTTCCAATACGTTATTTTCTGATATATGTACAAATAATTTTGCTTGTGATTTTTAAAGTTGTGATAAATTCTCTATGGAACTTTTCTGCCAAATCCAGTTTGGTTACTTTTTTATATGGCTAAGTTATAAGGTAGATTATGGTTCTTGATAATCGGTAGAAGTTTTGTATGGAGTTTAAGTTATTTTTAATTTTGGTATAATCTCATGATTTGGTAAACCTCGTTCTCTCCGACTTGGTACTGATTGACTTTCTACTACTGTTATACTGACAAGGAGGCTAATTAAATAATGGAAACGGCAAAGGGATATAACAGAGACAGAAGTGATGACGAAGATAGATATAGAAGGAGAAGCGGTGATGATAGATATAGGAGTGAACGTGGTGGTCAGGATAGGAGAATTAGTAATAGAAGTGATGAAGAGGATAAAGATGGTAGGAAGGATCATTATAGGAACATGGATAGGGATCGGAGGACCGATGATAAGAGGCAAGATATCAGTAAAGATGATAGTAGGAGGAGAGATCGAAGTAGAAGCAAGAGCGTAAGCAGTGACGAGGAAGGTGCTAATGAGAAAAGAAGAGACAAAACAAGGATAAAGGGACTGATGGTGAAGATGATATACGTTGTGGCATACATCGTCTGCGCTATAGGTATGTTTAGTTATTTATTGAAACTAAGGCGCAATTATGTGCTAACTTGCACTAACTATACCACTAGACGGACACATAAAATTGTGAAAACCTAAAAGACTAAAATCTAAACATTTGACACTGAACTGTAAATTGTAGTAAAATTACAATATTAACTATCGTGCAACAGAGAGACTGCTTTAAATAAACGCAACATTAAATAAACCTTTGCAAATAAGGCGATGATGAAATTGGTCCTGTCTGAACGTGTTTGTTTGTTTGGTCGGATGAATATGTCACGGTAAATTATTTATATCTTTGTCTTAGGGGGCGTTTGGTAAGATTTATGACAGGATATCTTAGTTATGAATTTAATACATTACAAAAACATACTGTGAAAAGGATTCATCCCTCACGGGTAATATATTAATACAATGTTGCAAATATAATATATTATCAAGAAAGATATCATCTACGGAAAATAGTAAACCAGCTTTTTGCAAACAAACAAGACTTCCTTGAATATGGGTCAGATATATTGAAACATGCCAAACCGGTTTTAAGAAACCAAGTGAATCTTTTATGTGTAAATCAAGAAACTGTCAAGGTTGATGCTAACATGCTACTCTTCAAAGGATGATACTTGGATATTATGGGACGTCAGACAACAAAGACTTTACAAGTCAAGTGCTGGAAAGACGTGGTATGGTGTGCTGAGAGATTCTGTTATGGCATTTGAGGTTGTGGTCAGATTTCATAGATATGGTGGCGAGATTAATCCTATTGGTGAGTTATGAATTTATACCCTGCATTATTATTGTTGTTAATTATATAATATGTTTTAATTCGATATGTGTTATGCACTTCATTAGTAAGATTTGTTTATATGAACGAGTATTATTAGAACTTCTTATTTGCATTTTAGTACAGTTAAGAGTTTTTTAAGCTATCTTAAACACATCCTAAAGATTTAGATTTTAGATGTCGAATGGATATAGTCATGTTATGAGTGGAGTTTTATTTATGTTTATGCTGATGGTACCTGCATATTTTTATGAACAATGGATATTAAGCAGTTCAAGTAGTTTCGTACACCCCTTTATTCGTACAAGATAAGCATTGTATTGTGTGTTTAAATAGCCGCTTATTTTATTTTTGTGAGTATTTAGGATTGAAAAATGGTTATTTTGTTTATCGGTGTTTAGCTTATGTTTGAGCTTTGAGTATTTTACTAATGTGTTTTGTTATAGTAAGTCCGAATCATTATGCATAGTTCAAGGGTGTTTGCAATTTCTTACTTTTAAGCTTAATGAGATGAATTCAGTTGTGTTTTTAAGGGTCATCAGGCATGTTATTTGTTGTTATATGAAAACTGATAAAATAACCCTAAACCCTACAAATATACACAACAAACATTAACCAGTCAACATTTCAAAAAATAAATTCTGGAACTACAGGTATAAAGATAGATGATTGTTTATCACATGTCTTGGGCTGAATCTATGATTCATACATAACCAAACTTACTGACCTTTTATGTACATGAAAGATTTATACCAATTTATTTCGATTATACAAATTTCTTTTAACAATACCGCTCAGATGTATCTGATGCTTTTGTTTTTCAGGGTCGCTTTGTACTTGCAATGTATGTTCCACCTCTAATTTCTTGAGCGTGGTTCCTGTGAGATCAGCTGTCTCTATAAAGTACGAGCTTTTGATGAAAACTTTTACTTAATAGGTATGACCGATCTAAAAGTACCGTTATCATGAAATTAAAGGAAGGACGAACATTAGTCACGGAGATGTACTCACACACTCTTGGTGGATCGACATCATGTGTTTTATTGCCTGTTGTAAATTTTGTTGTAGTGCTACAATGCTTAATCGTTACTAATGCAAGTCTACTTCGTTTTAAATTTACCTTTAGCGCGTTACGAATGCAAGTACTGTAGCTATTCCCAAACGCTTTATTACTATTTAGTCTATTTATAAATTTACAGTTTTTGACGATTTAGTGTAGCCTATATAGATTAGTAGTTGGCGTGCGACTGATTCTGATGTTGTTATATTTTCCCTTTGGTTGTAGGTTGCCGTAAAGATTTTAGCCTTTTGTGTCTAAACAGAAAAACAAAAAAGAGCGTGAAAAGGATACGAAAGTCTGTGGGTGTAGCCATTCTTCTAATTTTCTCTATTTGGAAATCCTCTGGCCATGTTTGCAATATAAGAACAACATAGATATTGAAGCCTCTTTATTACATGTATATACGTATAACGAATGTATAGTTTTTAGCTCAAAATAATTAAATTATTGCTTGCAAAGCGCTCTATAAAGAATACGTCGCAACAAAGCACGGGTTTCAAAAACTTGCTATATACATTTGTGGAAAAGTCAAAAGCATTTTTTTATTCCAAAAAATATTTTTTAATCAAATGGGCCAAAAACTCATGGGCCATATATTTTAATTAAATGGGCCAAAAACTAAACCGGCCCAAAAAATAACCCGACCCGTTAAAATTTACAAAAAAGCCCCTCCAACTATGTGTCAAATTAAGAAAACTACTGATGTGTTGTTGTGTGGTTGTAATTTATGTTTTAAGTTTTAAATTTATATTTTTCCGACTTTACCAAAAACAACACTTTAACGGGCAGTGTACCCGGTCAGATGGGAGTTTCGTGGTAAGTAAGGTGTCGATCACTAAGAGCGAGAAACAATCTTTCTATTTATTAATATTTTGGTTATCTAAACTACGTTAATTCTATTCTATGTTAAACCTATGTTAATCCTAAATCTAACGGATAAAGGGGTTTTCAGCCTGAGAGACTGGCACGGGTTTTGTGGTGACTAAAATCAACTTAAGATACTAAAACACACGTAAGCAAATTAACAGAAGATAAAAGAGCGGTCTAGCCAAATATAAGAAAACTGTATTAACCATTATTAATCCAATCAGAACGTTGGTTTGTTTATTTAGTGCAATGATTACTTATCTCGAGGCGGCATATCATTCTTAAGACTTAGGCGGTACTTCTTCCTAAGACCTAGATATGAAGAATTTTGTCACAATTAAACGTATCCGCATAAAGCATCCTTATTTGCTGATTATAATCTATCTTAGGGATTAAAGCAATGGTGATCTTGTTAAACCCTAGCTCATAGAGACTTTACCCACTTACTGCTTAAAGGCAATTCATACACTAGTAGTCCACTAACCAAGTCTTTACCAATTAATCGAGAACGTACTCGTTGATCCCAAGGTCACCTGTTGGTCCAACTAAGCTCACAATCTAAGGGCAAAGATAGGTCGTTATTTGTGATCCTATTGGTCTAGATGTATAAATCACTATATGGAGAGCCATCCTGGCATCTAGATTACTTGGTCCGTATCACCAGATCCAGTTGAATGATATGCCACATACAAAAGAACGTAAACAAGTATAAACTGATAAACAAGCAATCAACGATAAATTAAGCAATTAAGATAAACAAACCAAGCATTTAGATCTTCATAATAATGGCTAATACTCTGAGGTATTAGCCTTCAAACATCATAATCAATACAAGAGTAATAATTTAGCCAAGGTGAACTAACCGAGTTAACGAATGATACCAAAAACTAAACGATTACAAGAGAATAAAAGATAACAAGTTGTTTCCTATGGAATTAATTACGTTGCAAGACCTCTTCTGCTCTTCTTCTCTTTTGAAAATCAACTTTTATGGTTTAGGTATCGAAAATATGATTTAGCACACTGAAAAACCCGTTTTTAGGCTTACCAATTTATAAGGTCTGGAATATGGTCGATACGGTGTATTGACTGAGGTCAATACGGCATATCGGGGGTTTCTTAGAGTAGGGACCACGTTCGATATCTTCCAAAATATTTTATTTCCATAACTTGAATACGACATATTGTTCTTCTTCACGAAGGATCGATTATTCATTGATACGTCTAAAAAATCAACGATGTAGAGTATTGTATAAAGTGGAAGATATCACCACTTGCCTTGTAGAGTATGTAAAATTTTGGGATGATTGGGAAGTTGACCGTTACGGGAACGTCAACTTAGGATGTTGTTTTTTATCAATGATCAAGACGTTGTAAATAGTTGTGTCTTTATCATGGTAACGGTCGGGAAAAAGTGTCTAGCAACTTGTACTTTAGGCTTAATCTATTTGTTTCTTGATTTTTATTTAACAACAATTTACTTCCCTCTCACCTAATGATTAGCCGCTGGTTTTACGCGAATGAGGATGTGATCGAGCGTGCATGTCTATTCCGTTGTTACGGCCATGTATGCATGTCTTAGCTGCCTTGTTGGTTTACGACTTTTGGTGAAAGTTAGAAGGTTCCTACCCTATATCATTCTTCATCCTAACCGTTGGTTAAATTCGAATGAGGATGTGATCAAACACACATGTCTATTCTGTCATTACGGCCATGTATGTGTGCTTCAGCTGCCTTGTTAGAGTGGTACTTCTGGTGAAAGATTGTAGAATGATCAACCGTAAGCCTTTCCATACAAAAACCCATATTTACCTTTATAAACTTGTTACTCCTTGGCTTTAGTGGTGAAGATGTGTATCCTTGCCAAGCTTATGATAGAATACTCGTCATGACCGAGCAATTGAGCGAATTAGTTACATGTTACCACATAGATTAGTTGAGTGATTTGAGTGTTTTCATCTTCCTATTTCGTGAGGTGTTTGGTTGTGTACTTGTAATAGATCAAATAAATGCTTTAACGGAAAATATCCTTAGGGATACATTTTTATAAACTTCTAAAGGCTACTTGAGGACAAGTAGGATTCAAGTGGGGGGATATTTGATGACATCAAATAACGTCTATTTTATAGCATCATTTATCCCATGTTATTAACCCATTTTGTATAGTTATTGCAAAGAATTGTTACTTAATCATTTATATTTGAGAATTGCAGTAATTATGGAGTAATTGGTGAAAGTTAGCAAAAGGCGCGCATTCTGGAGCTTAAATGAAGATATTTTGAAGATTACTATTCTGAAGACCAATACGCCGTATCCATCAAGGAAGATACGGCGTATCCGTGCCTGCACTCACCAAAGACCACAAAGGAATGCCTGACTTTGAAGAATACGCCGTATCCACATCAACGATACGTTGTATATAATACTTTGGTCAACGAAGAAGAATTAATTGGTTTTACATCAATACGCCATATCCATCAAGAAGATACTACATATCCGTGCCTGCACTCACCAAAGACCACAAAAGGAATGAAGATCAATACGCCGTATCCAGAGGACCCAATACGCCGTATTCATGAACTTCAATACACCGTATTTAATGTTTATTATACACGAAGATTCTGGAAGATATCAAACGTGGTCTTTACTCTAAGAAATCCCCAATACGTCGTATCCCACATAGATGGATACGGCGTATCGACGCGATTCTAGACACTATAAATAGACGACCCTAAACTTAGTTTTAGGCATGCAAGTGAATCCCTAAACCACCAAGTCAACCAAGAGACGAATAAAGGAGCATAGAAGGTCAAAAAAGAGCCTCAAGATCATAGGAAAACTCTTGTAATCTTCGGACAACCGAATACGCGTTCGATCGAGGTTTCTTTATTTTAATCGTTCATATATCAAACCGTGTGTATTTTTACAATGACTATCGGCTGATACCTTTAGGTATCAGCCATGTTTATGAAGATCTAATGTTATGTTTGTTTAATCTGTGATTGCTTATTTTATCGTTGATTGTTGTTTTTGTTTTATTAATAAATTTGATATGTGCTTAAGTATGCGACCTATCATTCAACTTGGTCTAGTCCTACATATTATGTGCTGCAACTTCTGGTGTTTGTTTGGGCGTAGGCTAAAGAGTCCGGGTATAGCTCTCCTATATTCAATTGATTATCTAGAATCAAGGATCACAAATATGAACCCTATCTTTGCCTTTTAGAATGTAAGCTTAAGTTGGACAGCATGTGACCCCAAGGAACAACGAGTACATTCTTATTCATCGGTAAAGGACGTCTCGGACATTGGACTACTATATATAAATCATCGTTAAGCAGTAAGTGGGTAAAGTCTCAATGAGCTAGGGTTTAGTAAGAGCACCATTACTTAGATCCTAAGATAGATTATAATCAACATAAGGATGCTTTATGCGGATGCGTCTAATTGTGACATGATTAGCGTGTCTAGGTCTCTAAGGACGAAGAACCAGCCTAAGTCTAGGAATATAGGCCCTTTTGAATAAGACAATCATTGCACGTAAAAAACAACCTGCGTTTTTTCGGATATTCAGGTTGATACAGTTCCTTACATTAGTTCTCCGACCTCTTTCGTCTATCGTTTGCTTGTCTTCTTGTGTGTGTTTATTTCTTTACTTGTCATCAAAACCTTAGGTTAGATACACAAAATCGTGCCAGTCTCTCATGCTGAAACCCCCCTTTTGCATTAGTTTTAGGTTTAACTTAGATAACTAAAATACTGATAGAATTAAGAATTAACGCTCTCGCTCTCAGTGATCGACACCCTACTTACCAACGAAGCTACATCTGACCGGGTACATTGCCCGTTAAAGTGTTGTTTTTAGGTATAGTCGGAATAAATAAATAGTCAAACTTGATACATAAATAACACCTACACAATGACACATCAGTGTCGAACACTTGAAGCGAGGTTAAATCTCTCAATTTATTTATATTTTGGTTAACTAATCTATGTCAAACCTATGTTAATCCTATGTTAGTTCTAATCCTAATTCTAACTGGTAAAAGGGGTTTCAGCCTGAGATACTGGTATGGGTTTGGTTGGTGACTACAATCAATTCAAGACACTTTAACTCACGTAAGCAAATTAACAGAAGATAAAAAAGCGGTCGAGCCTTATAATAGAAAATTGTATTAGCCATCATTAATTCGATTAGAAGTTGGTTTGTTTATTCAGTGCAATGATTACTTATCTTGAAGAGGCATATCATTCTTAGACTTAGGCGGGACTTTATCTTAAGACTTAGACACATTAATTCTGTCACGATTAAAGCATCCACATAAAGCATCCTTATTACCTGATGATAATCTATCTTAGGGATTAAAACAATGGTGATCTTGTTAAACCCTAGCTCATAGAGACTTCACCCACTTACTGCTTAATGGCGATTTATACACTAGTAGTCCACTTGTCTAACTATCTAATGGAATCAGAACATTATTTGTTAAATTATCTAGATGCACCTACTAGTCAACATGTTTAATAAACCAAAGGCAATTTCCGTTAACTAGTTAAGCAAGAAGCGTATCCTTAGCACGATTTTAGAAGGACAATATTTGTGATCCTATGGTTCTAGATGTATAAATCACTATATGGAGAGCTATCCCGGCATCTAGATTACTTGGTCTATATCACTAGATCTAGTTAAACGATAGGTCGCATACAAAAGCACGTAAATAAGTATGAATTGATAAACATAAACAAGCATACAACGATAAATTAAGCAATCAAGATATAAACAAAACCAAACATTCATATCTTCATAATAATGGCTAATACCCAAAGGTATTAGCCTTTAAACATCATAATTAATACAAGAGTAATTGTTTTAGCTAAGGTAAACTAACCGAGTTAACGAATGATACCAAAAACTGAACGATTACAAAAGTATAAGAAATTACCTGTGTACTTCTATGATTAGAATGCGTTGCAAGACCTCTTCGCTCTTTTCTCCCTAAAAATTGACTTTTGTAGTTTAGAAAGTAACGAGACTTTTTTTTATATAAATTATAGCCACACTTTAAAACTACATTTAGTGATTTTCGTTTATATTGTCTGAAGTCGGTTCAATACGGCGTATCCAAGGGAATTGATACGACGTATTGGAATTCTTGAGTAGGGACCTACGTTTGATATCTTCTAAAAATTCACATAACTATATCTTGAATACGGCGTAGTGAGCTTCTCTGGATACGGCGATTGGCTTGTTTCCTTTATGGTCTTGGTGAGTGCAAGCACTGATAGATA
The DNA here is from genome assembly GCA_026074375.1 of Tanacetum coccineum. NCBI lineage: Eukaryota > Viridiplantae > Streptophyta > Magnoliopsida > Asterales > Asteraceae > Tanacetum > Tanacetum coccineum. The sequence continues at coordinate 9,866 of BQNB010139837.1, forward strand.
CGGCGTATTGAATCTTGTTCCTTCGTGGTCTTTAGTGAAGTGTAGGCACAGTTACACCGTATCTTGCTTGATGGATAAGGCGTACTAGGTGTCAGAATCAATTTCTCCGTATTTCTTCGTTTAAGCTCCAGAATGTATGCCTTTTAGCTAATCTTCACCAAGTACTCCATAATTACTGCAATTCTAAAAAACAAACGATTAAGTAACAATTCTTTGTAATAATTATATAAATTAGGTTATTTACATGGGATAAATGATGCTATAAAAGTAACGTTATTTGATGTTATCAAATATCCCCCCACTTGAATCCTACTTGTCCTCAAATAGCCTTTAGAAGTTTATAAAAATGTATCCCTAAGGATTTTTTTCCGTTTAAGCATTTATTTGATCTATTACAAGTACACAACTAAACACCTCACGAAATAGGAAGATGAAAACACTCAAATCACTCAACTAATCTATGTGGTAACATGTAACTAATTTGCTCAATTGCTCGGTCGTGACGAGTATTCTATCATAGGCTTGGCAAGGATACACATCTCCACCACTAGAGCTAAGGAGTAACAAGTTTATAAAGGTAAATGGGTTTTTATTATAAGGCTTAGGGTTGATCATTCTACAATATTTCACCAAAAGTACCACACCAACAAGGCAGCTGAAGCACACATACATGGCCGTAACGACGGAATAGACATGTGTGTTCGATCACATCCTCATTCGAGTTTAACCAAGGGTTAGGATGAAGAATGATATACGGTAGGGATCTTCTAACTTTCACCAATAGTAATAAACCAACAAGGCAGCTGAATCACGCATATGGCATACAATGGCCGTTAGCAACGATAGACATGCATGTTCGATCACATCCTTATTCGCGTAAAACCCATGGTTAATGATTTGGAAAGGGAAGTAAATTGTTGTTACATAAAAATTAAGAAACAAATAGATTAAGTCCAAAATAAATAAGGCACAAGTTGCTAGACACCTTTTCCAGATCGTTACCATGATAAAGACACAACTATTTACACACGTCTTGATTATAGATCAAAAACAACAACCAAAGTTGGCATTCCCGTAACGATCAACTTCCCAATCATCCCATACTTTACATACTTTTACAAGACAAGTGGCGATATCTTCCACTTTATACAAAACTTTACATCGTTGACTTATAAGACGTATTAACGAATAATCGATCCTTTATATAATTCCTTCAGTAATGTTTTTGCGCAACGATTATCTTCAAACTTTCCTCCTTTGTTTGTTGCGGTTTTCTACTTTTTTCCATATACTAACTACAAAACTCGGTGTAATCGCATCATCTTCACGATCATAATAACTCTGGATAATTCCTTGATAATTCTTCATTCTTCGGACGTACCAATAATTGTGATGGTAGTAAAAATACATGAGTTTTGACTACTTTTTACATTCCCATTTTCAATGTGCAAATTTTTTCCCAACCGTACCAAAGATAGAAAATCAACACAAGACTAGGGAAATACACACTTTACACTTTAAGCAGCTAGTAACTGATAAATGGACTTAATCAAACAGGGTAGGCTAAGGTGTAAGGTGTAACAAAACAAAACTGTTGGTGTTATCCTAAGGATTGGCTCTACAGGTTTTTCTAGGGGTATCTTACTCTTAGATGAGAGTAAATCAAAGGGTTTATACGAGTTTTAAACTAAAACAGGGGTAGTTAGTTAATAAAACAACATATTAAGGCTTTTTGGGTGTAATCCTAGAAATTTACCAATTTAAACAAGTTACTCCATCTAAATCCATAGTACTCATCACCGTGATCTTGAATAGGTATACAAGGCCAAGTTCTAACGTCTACTACATCATCGGCACACTCATATTTTGTGGAATTTAGGTAAACATTTAGAAACGGATAAGGTTAAATCCTCATAATATCTAATAAGGGTTATTGTGTGCAAGTTATGTAACAAGTAATTTCACAAAAGTATGCTTGAAAATTTTTAAATTTGAGTATAATTTAAGCATTTTTAGTGTGAAAATAAGGACAAGTCTACATTCTATTCGCACCCACTCACCACACATTGAATTTTACAAAAACGGTCCATTTGTCTGTATAGATAAAACATTAAAAACGGGAATTAAAAGAATTAGAATGAGAAAATCCCCTAATATTTTGCTTGGTAGATTCTTCAAGTTGAGTTTATAAGCAAGGATGTGTGTTGTAAATGTGTATGTATTCCAACATAACTACAATCACACATAGGATTCCATATGATCGATACTTCACCAACTTCGTCAATTTCTTTGCAGCGAGGTCCTGTGCAAAAATAGGAAAAACATGCAAAATCCTATCTCGGGTATCTACGGTTAATGATAAATAAACTAAACAAACTGTACAGGAGACCAATACGCCGTATCCATAAACTAGAATACACTGTATTGAGAAACCTGTAAAAAGTATCTAAATACGGGTCAGTCTGCTGAATACGCCGTATTGACAGAACTGAAAATAATATTTAAAGTGCATTAAAATAAAGGACTAGTTAAGTCCAGTGACATTCATTACGCCGTATGGTATGGAGCGGATATGCCGTATTGATGTCTGGGAAGACGAAGTCGATAAAAATAAATAACAATCTGAGTTGTCTCCCGGGAAGCACTTTTCTTTCAGCTAGTCTTTAAGTTAGACTTTTTCCTTCAGCTTCTTCACTTCATTCGTGTCACCATCCATCCTTCGTTCATCATGCGAAAGATCTCTTGGTATGCTGGATTGCTTCCTTGCTTGTATTCGTCAAATCATCGTATTCATTTTCTTTTATAGCACATTACTTCTTTGTATCCTTGAATGAATACTTTACCATCTGATCGTCTTATATTACATTATTAATGATCATGACATTCTTATCTCCCCCCCCCCCCCCCCCTCCCACTCCCCCCCCCCCATAGTTGTCTTGGAGTATCATCGGTGTTTGTTTTGCTTTATTAGTCTGTTACAATAGATTCGGTTATTATCAAGATAAGGGTCATAATCCTTTTTGGTTTTGGTGTTTGCATACGGTCCCTGACCGTAATTTTCCCATCGAGCGAATGGGCCGTTTTTATGAGCATTTACCTTCCACCAACATTCTTCCAGTTTTACCAATACATTATAATCTAGCTCGTGGAAGTTCTCAAAACTATTTTTCAACTATTCACAAAATTTCATCACTCCGGGAGTTGCATCCCCTCATGATTCTTCAATTCTGGCCTTATGAAAGCTTCTTCTTTCAGCCTTCCATCAGTTAACTCATCATACCATTTGTGATCTTGAAAATAAGTCATACATCCGACTCGAATCATCCCGGGTAGTTCTCCACCGTTACAAAACCCATCAATATCTGAACTACACGTAAGCCATTTAGTCTTTCCATTCTTAAAATGATATGGTTCGCAAATATGATCACACAGTTGATATGGTACCCTATTTTCTGACCATGGTTCCTCATGTTCCCCCGTCATATTATTATTCAACTCATATTCCTCGTAAGTCTTGATTTCTTGGAATTTGAAAGTAAACAGATCTGTGTTGATTTTAAGGAGATAGTTTAATTCAATGAATGCTTTACACAAGGGTGTCTCATAGTTAAATAAGTTGTCTTCGATCTTGAAGATTTTAGCAATGTCGTCTGGGTCATCATCTTCATCAGTTTCTATTTCTTCATGGTCATCAGAAAGTTGGTAGAATTTTTGAATGAACTTTTCTACCAAATTTTCCCAAGTAGTAACTCAACCGATACAAACCTTTTTAAACCATTCACTTGCGACACTTGCGAGTGAGATAGGGAATACACTAAGCCTAAATCGATCCTGACTCAGCCTTTTTATTTTGAGTAGCCCAACTACTTCGAGAAAATTGTCAATGTGTTTAAACGGGTTTTCTCCAATTATCCCATTGAAAGTATTATCGCGTATTTTCACCAAAAACATTCCTTGAATTTCAAGAAAACTCTTCTCGGCCATTCTTCCTGTATTATGATTAGCTAGGAAGTTCTTTCGGGTAACAGAAATATATTCATTTGATTCCACCATCGTGATTTCTTTCTTCGTCAAACGGTTTCCTGAGAACAAGAACAAACAATCAGTAGGATGTGCCGTTAGGGGAGAGAACACAGAAAACAGGAAATCGAATACGAAAAACCAGTTCGCTTACTGTATCAGATGCTCAATACGCCGTATTCAATAGACCTGAATACGTTGTATTAAATTTTTGAATGAATACGCTGTATTAGATAAGAAAGTTGGATATGCAGTATCCAATGGAAGTGAATATGCCGTATTAGGTTATCGACCAGAACAGTGTATTGGTAAACAATTAAACACACAAACAATAAACTAATAATCAATTAAACAAACAAATATATAAGCAAATATACAGAATTATACACTAATCTATATTACACTAATCCTAAGGGTTAGATTTAATCTAATGTTAAAAACCAAAATATCAAATAAAAATCAAGATTAAATTTTCACTCCCCAGCAATGACGCCAAAAACTTGATGTGTCGTTGTGTGGTTGTAATTTATGTTTCAAGTTTTAAATTTATATTTTCCCGACTTTACTAAAAACAACACTTTAACGGGCAGTGTACCCGGTCAGATGGGAGTTTCGTGGTAAGTAGGGTGTCGATCACTAAGAGCGAGAAACAATCTTTTAATTTATTAATATTTTGGTTATCTAAGCTAAGTTAATTCTATTCTATGTTAAACCTATGCTAAACCTATGTTAATCCTAAATCTAACAGATAAGGGGGGTTTTCAGCCTGAGAGACTAGCACGGGTTTGTGGTGACTAAAATCAACTTAAGTCACTAAAACACACGCAAGCAAATTGACAGAAGATAAAAGAACAGTCTAACCAAATATAAGAAAACTGCATTAACCATTATTAATCCAATCAAAATATCAGTTTTTTATTTAGTGCAATGATTACTTATCTCTAGGCGGCATATCATTCTTAAGACTTAGGCGGTACTTCTTCCTAAGACCTAGATACCAAGATTTCTCTCACAATTAAACGTATCCGCATAAAGCATCCTTATTTGCTGATTATAATCTATCTTAGGGATTAAATCAATGGTGATCTTGTTAAACCCTAGCTCATAGAGACTTTACCCACTTACTGGTCTACTAACTAAGTCTTTACCAATTAATTGAAAATGTACTCGTTGATCCCAAGGGTCACATGCCGGTCTAACTAAGCTCGCAATCTAAGGGCAAAGATAGGTTATTATTCGTTATCCTATTGTTCTAGATGTATAAATCACTATATGGAGAGCCATCCCGGCATCTAGATTACTTGGTCTGTGTCACTAGATCCAGTTGAATGATAGGTCACATACAAAAGCACGTAAACAAGTATAAACTGATAAAACTTAAACAAGCATAATCAACACGTTAATTATGCAATCGAGACTAAACATTCCCAAACATTCAGATCTTCATTAATAATGACTAAATACACCAAATGTATTAGCTTCAAATGTATTAATCAATACAAAAAGTAATAATTTAGCCAGGTAAACTAAAACCGAGTTAACGGATTGATACCATAAACTGTAACGATTTAAAAGAGTATTGGAGTTTACAAGTTGTATCTATAGAATTTAATTACGTTGCTAGTCTCGTAGACTCTGCTTCTCTTCTGGTAATTCGTCTTTTATGTTTACGGTGCGATTCTTTTTGTTTTAGCCACACAATGGATTGTCCAGTGGGCGAGGTTGCGTTTTTTAGGTCTGGTAGATGGGCGTTTAGTAGGAAGGGCTAGTTGGCCGAGCTTGGGTGCTCGTGGTGTTGGGGTCGTCGGTCGTGTGAGTCCAGTTGTGGGTTGGAATGTTCTGGTTGTATATAGGTGTAGTTTGTTCATTTATTTTACTGGGGGGGGGGGGGGGGGGTGTTTTTGGGGGGGGGTTATTTGTGTTTGAGGGGGGTGGTTTGGGGGGGTTTGTCTATATATGGTTTTTCTTTATCTTTTATTATTATGGGGGGGGGGGGTCGGGGGGGGGGGGGGTTTTTTTCTTATTCTTTGGGGGTTATATTATTCCTTTTAATTTTGGGGGGTAGTGTTGGTATAGGGGAGGTGGGGGGGGGGGGGGGGGGGGGTTAGTTTCTGGGGGTTTGGAGTGGGGGGGGGGGGGGGGGGGGGGGTGGGGGTTTATTACGTTTTTTGGGCGGGGGGGGGTATGGCTGGGGGGGGTTGTTTATGGGTTTGGGGTTAATAGTGTTGTTTGGGGGGGGGGAGGGGTGGGGGCGTGGGATTTTTACTTTATATGGGGGGTAATTTTTATTATATCCTAGGGGGGGGGGGGTGGGGGGGGGGGCGGGTCTTTTTAGGTGTTGGGGGGGTTGGGTTCTTGGGTAGGGGTAATTCAAACCTATTTTTGGGGGGGGTTTTTATTGGGTTTTGTTTATATTGTCTGGTTGGGGGGTTTAATGGAGTCGTTTGGGTTTATTTTGGGGGGGGGGGGGTTTGGGGGGGGTTGTTATGGGGGGGGGGTGGGGGGGGGTTCTTACAGGGGTGAGGTGGGGTTTCTTTGGGCGTATTGGGGGGTATTAATGGGGGGGGGGGGGGGGGGGGGTGGGGGGGGGGTGGGGTCGATTCTGGGGGGGGGGGGGTGGGGGGGGGTAGTTTATAATTTGGGATTTAATCAGTGTGTTGTGGGTGTGGGTTTGTTGTTGTGTTGTGGGGGGGGTGTGTGGGGGGTTTTATAGGTTTTTTGTTGGGTTGTCTTAATTGTTTTTTTTTTTAATAATATTAAAACAAAAAAAAATTTTTTTTTTAAAATTGTTTTTTAATTTTTTATCAAAAAATATTTTATTTAACAATCAAAAACCTATAAATTTTAAAATTTAATTTTTTTTAAAATTTTTTTTTATTGTTAAAATTCTTAAAGAACAAAATGAAAAACTGTTAAAAGACTTAAGGACATCTAAGATAAATGCTATTACTTATAAAACAGGTTCAGAGTCTGGAGAAGCAAGACTTCTAGTTTATAAGAAAAATGAGTCTGTTTATGAAGAAGATATCAAGCTCTTAAAACGTGAGATTTATTTAAAAGAAGTAGCCATTACAGTGCTTAGGAGAAAGTTGGAACTGGCTCAAAAACAAAAAGATGAAATTAAGCTAACAGTAGAAAAACTTGAGAATTCATCTAAAATCTTAAGCAAACTAATAGACTGTTAGATAGTTGATACGTGCAAAACAGGTTTAGGGTATAATGCTATTCCACCTCCCTATACAGGAAACTTTATGCCTCCAAAACTTGATTTATCATTCTTTGGTCTAGAGGATTTTGTGAATGAGCCTATAGTTTATTGGGATTAAAAGACTTCTTGATGATCATAGAGTTACTGCTGCTAAGTTAATGCTGCTTGTACAAAAGTTACTACTGTTGGTGTTGAAAGTTAATGTTGCTGGTATAAAAGTTACTACTGCTGAAAGATTACAACTACTAGAAGAGTTTATGCTGACAGAGAAAAGATCTAAGACTTATCAGAGAAAGGATAATGATTGCTTAAAGATCAAGATTACTTATGAGATAAGAATTGTTATTTATAGAATAGATCTTTGAGAATATTTTAAGTTTTAAGAATATATTGAAAATCGACTA
>BQNB010139838.1:0-17496 GCA_026074375.1 Tanacetum coccineum
ATCCGTTCGATTTTTGACAACACCGCAAATATCACAACAAATCCATTCTAAACCTAACCTCGTCGACTTTCAATTCACACTTTCAACAAAACCAATATCTAACTTAATCCCTTCATCAACAACACTTAGAATCACTATATATGATAACCTCAAATGAATGATATAACCGTAATAACAACAGTATATATATATATATATATAAATGATCACAACAAACTTTTAGACACAAAAGTACAACTATTTTTCATGTTCTTCCATTTGTATTTGAAAAGATTTAAAACTTGAGACTTGTAGTTTTATAGAAAAAAAATTATAATGACTTTCATAACGATCCGTTTTGTACACCTTGTTCGGAATGATCATGAGTATGTAAAAGTACAACTCGTTTATGAAAAACAAGAGATGACATGATACCTTAAAAATAGGAAGAATGGAGAAATGGTAAAGAGCCAAGGACGAATGACAAGATAGATGTGTTGTAGATGATAACCAAATGAATACAAACCTTGAATCAACAAGAATTTATGTTGGTGTTGTGTGTAGGTCGTGGCAACAAGAAGAACAAAAGGGAAAATGGAATGTTTTTCTAGCGTGAGAAACAAAGAGAATGTATATGTGTTTTAGTGAGAGAGTGATGATTGATAAATGATTAGGTTGTGTGTTAATAAGTTGTCTAAGGGTGGAATGCACCTAGTCTTGATGTGTGGTTGTGTTTGGCCGAGTACAAGACTAGGAGAGGGACCAAAACGATCCACGAATAAGAGTGAAAGGGAGGACTAGTCCTTTGCTAGTTTGAGGGGGATATGTCTCATGATTATTCAAAATTCAATAGGGTATCCAAAGTGTGTGTATGTGTGGTGTTCAGAAGCATGCATGAGCCAAGGGGGGACCAAATTGGTCTCCAATATTCTAGGAATATAGTGCTTGAGTTGATTAAATTTCAAGGATTCCATGCACAAGTATAAGCTACTAAATATATCCGGGACACGCAAATAACGAAATGAATAACGACTTCACAAAATTTTTTGATTTTTTAAATATCAACTAAAAACGTAAAAACGCGTCTACTGACGAAAGACTACAATGAATAACAATACAGATTACTTCTGGTAATGATTTTCAGATAGCGACGGGGTAACTTCCCAGTTGAACGTAAAAATTAAACGAAACATTAAAAATTCAAATTACCAAATGGAAACGGCTAAAATATTGATCAAAAATTTACAGGGTGTCACATTGATGTTGACATCAGATGTTTCCTTTTAGACAGAATAGAGATAATTCAAAAGACAATGCATATATTTAAATCTAGTGGTGGCCAAATGAATGGATTGGGTAACAGATTAAAATGAGTAATGGTCATAACAACATGCAAATTTGGCATAAAGCCGGTCAGATGTCGACCCATTTGGCCCATTTCCCATTTAAGCGAAATTCTTTTCTATATGTATGAACTGTTACTGATAAAAACATAATACAAACGAACTAATTCATGTGTAAATGGATCAAAATTTCCACCTCTAATTAAACCCTTAGGCCATTAAATATTTTCAGGTTGAACATTTTTTCCATGTATAATTATCAAAGGGTGACGATTTAGAGAAAACTAGTATGAGAATTACCACCATGCCCACAATTCCAAGGTTATCATTTCTTACGTCGTTTGCCAACTTCTCCATTAGCATCATTAAGGTCAAGTAACTTCTGTTTTGCAATGAAAGTGAAAAATTCAGTTGGTTGGACGGGTTGGGTAATGGGTCGAAACGCGTAAATCTTGTACAGTTCAAAGTAGGTTTGTTCGGGTTGACCGTCTTTGATAAGCTATCTCTGAACCACATTATCAAATCTTTGAACTCGTCAATCAGAAGTTAAGCGTTCAATACAGGGTATTTCTATCCGATGTATGTTGAATATCAAAATCTTTCAATTGGTTGTGTAGATGCAGAGTAAGGTCAAGTGACTTTTGTTTTGCAATGAAAGTGAAATAATCAGTTGGTTAAACAGATTGAGTAATGGGTCAAAATATGCAATTCTGATACAACACATAGAATGTCTGTTTGGCTTGACCCTCTTTGATAAGCTACCTCTTGAACCACGTTACTCATCAATTAGAAGCTAACAATCAATCTAGTGTAATTCTCTCCGACGTGTGTTACATATCAAACATCTTTCAATAAAAACAAATCCTGTAAACCATTAAAAAGTAAATCAATGCGTTTATAACGATGATAAGCAATATTCATATTAAAACAAAGTTGTAACTTCCATGAAACGAATGGAGTAAATATTCTTAGATTTAGAAGTATTTCAACGTGAATAATTATTTTGTTAAGCACAATATAAACTAACAATGTTAGTAGTCATTAACTATTTTTTTACTGCAAGAAATTAGTTGCAAAATAAATATGATGCTATTAAGGTGACCATTGTCCCTTCAACAGAGAGTATTTACTCCATTAGACTCAACAGTAAACTATTGACTTTGAGAGCGCTAACGCACAAAACTCGTATGATTTCCCCCTTTCTCATCATCTCTTAAAACATTCACACACCTCAAAATACTCTCAAACTCATCTCTCTACAAATGAGACGCGACATAAACCTTAACTCCTTCGACGCAACACTTTCCTTAACTTTTTTTACATTACCTAATACCTTTTCACACAACGCCAAAACTTCACTCATTAACTTCAACGGCTCATTTGCACCTAACAGATTAGGTTTTTTGACAATACTAATTTACCAAGAAACATACTGATTTGCTAAAGCAATATAATTGTCAACAATCGGAAACAATACTCTTCTAGACCTATTTAACAGATTAATAGCTAACTATTTAAATCTAGAAAAATCTTATGCTTTTCACGATTTGACACATACGTAACCTATGGCCACGGATATTGAACTAACCCTTACAACCCCACCAATTTGCGAAAACCGTCTCCAACTCCTCTTGATTCACCCTCAACTTATGCTTACTCTCAATCATCCTAATCTCACCTACATAGTTATCAATCACCTTACGCAAAGTATGTCGTCAATATGCATCATATTTGCAACTTACTAACTGTGCGACAATCAACTTTATCAATTATATCAATTAAAAGATATCTCAAATCCTAAACACAATATTTCATAAAACAGTTTCAAAGTTCAATTGTCGTTATGAAAATGTCACCGTTACCTTACATAAATTGGCATATAAACCCCGAAAACAACAGCCTATGTGCCAACGGCAATGCTAATACCTGCAAACATCATAAAAAGTCATTTCTTAATACAAACTGTAAATAACAAATTTAAAAGAAAAGATAATAATAAAAATGGATGAACTAACAGTGAGATAATCATCTGGTTTTTTAATAGCAATAGGAACAATCGCTGATTTCGATTCATTTTTGCTTTCTTCAACAACAACAGACACACTTTCGGATCCCGACCCTCTAAAAACTTTTGATCATTTAGATTATTGTTTGATGAGGACAATGAGTAATACTTTGGTTATTATTTAGTTCGTGGATCAAGCATAGATTTAGGAAGTCGACTCCTAATTGGCTCGATTGTATGAATGGTCCAGTGGATTTGATTCAAGTTTATAAGAAATAAATGATGAATTTGAAACCCTTTGTATACCTCATATAAGAGAAGACATCAATAGACTATTGTAAACCTTAAAGTGCCTGCTCATATCCCTTTGTTGTTACTTTTGCAATCAATTTTTTTACAACTTTCAAAGCTTGGATTACTCCTCTTGAAGCCTCCACATTAATGAGGAGGACTCAATCTTTATATATAATAGATAATTAAAATATAGATTTGATTACTAGAATAAAGATTTGACAAATTTAAGATTTAGAAAAGTTGATCAAACCTTGATCTTTGGAGCTTCAAAAAAAATGGTGGCTAGGGTTTTGAATGGTTCGACACAGGAAAAGGAAAAGAGGAATACATATTTATTTTTATAAACTACGGATTTGTTTCCTACTTGGACTTGGGCTGTCCCCCCCCCCCCCCTTTTTTTTTCTTTTTGTAAAGCCGCCCTAACAAACCCCCTTTTTAAATAATAAAAAATAGATAAAAAAAATTATAAATTTTTTTGTTCCCCTTTTTTTATAAATATATATATATTTTTTTATATTAACTATACACAACTTAAATATTTTTAACACTTAATTAAATACACTACCTAAAATAAAACACATATACTACTATTAAATCTTTCAAACTATATTTATTCATAATATCATAAATAAATTAGAAATCTCAATATACTAAATAATCTCAACCCGAGATTAACGATTCACACTCAATTACGCTAAATCCTCAAACGCTCAAATGCTCAAATGCACTAATGCTCAAATGCACTAACATTACAAAATCAATATCAAATACGAAATAGAATGACTAAATCATCCATTTCTATTCCCACAATCACTTAACATATCACATAAATCACCAAATCGACTTACGCACATAAATTAAAACACATAAAGCTAACTAGGTTAAGATTAACGGTTAAACTGACCTTGCTAAATCGCGGTTGTCATAGGCATGGCATCAATATATTCTGTTTGCAGCCACGACATGCGAAGTATCCTCTTATCCGATTGTAGCACCACAACTGTTGTCTTAAGTTTATTTTTCCTGTTTACTTCTTGTAAATATGCTATCTTAAACGTTTACTATGGACATTATTGTTCAAAAAAAGCTTTTGGGCTTAGCTTTGTTTTTTTAGCCTCTTGGGAATATGTTGTAGCATAGTTATTTGTCTCTATTGACCACCCCTAGCGTCTATGTCAGAAGTCAACAATATCGAATCAGAAGTTGAAATTTTATCTCTTTTATTGTTGCCTTCTTAGTTGGACCTAGGAATGATCTTTAGAGTTTGCTAAGGGTTTTGGTACTTTCACGCGTGATTAAGTGTAGAAATGACTTCTAATTCGGCGTACGTGACAGTCGCAAAACCCTTATCGTATATTCGAAGTGTGCTTCATAGGCAGCTCTCACGTATTTCATCGTACGTTCATGCTGTAACACCCCCAAACTACGATATGCAGCGGAATAAAACATTTGGGGAGCTACTTCATAATACATGCACACGAGTCCCAGTAAATGTTCAAAGATACGTTTATAAAACACAATTTCATTTATTAAAAAGATCAGAGTTACATAGGTCCCAATACCAACGTAGAAATTTATTTATAAAAGTCTCAACGCGACTTGATTTCTAAAACGTTAAATCAGTTTATGACACTACTTCACCAAAACACCGTCCATGATATTCGCGTTCCGTCCCGTCTAGCCATCAACAGCAATTAACCTGAGATACATGCTTAAAAACGTCAACAAAACGTTGAGTGAATTCATAGAGTTTACACATGACAGTTAGAACGCATATTTGGTTCAACAAAACATATAACATTGCTCGCAAGACAAGTTATATATAAATAATGTATTCCAACTAATGAGCCTGTGTACCGACACTTAACACATTCATCCCGTAGGATGAAATCATGGCCGAGAAGTATGCCCCTTCTTCCATACTAGCTACAAAATGTCCGTTACAGGGTGCTCACCTTCGGATTCATACCACGGACAGGGTTGTCAAACCCAGTAGATCTATTTTATGCATTAGCGTTCACCATCAACAAGGCAATAAAACGGTCATACGTTTATGGCATTCTACTTCAATAGTGCATGGAATCATATTTAATATCAAAACACATTGCGTTCTCATTTTCAAAACAAGCAAGTATCCCCCTCGCGGGTTTAAAAACATTTAAAACACTTAAAAGCGAGGCTATGAACTCACCTTGATCGAAGCCGGAGATCAAATAATCGAAACAATCCGCGAAAAATCAACGAACACGATCACGACCTATAATTTACGTCGCTTGATTACTATAGACGAAAAGTTATTTGGTCAATCGATGGTTCATCGTCATCAACAAAATCATAGATATAGTATATATATGGTATTTATTCATACATGTGATGAGAAATCACTGCGCGCCCAAAATCCTAACTCCACTTAATTAAGTTATGATTATTCCTTTTATTTATTTTATACATCGCTTAACGAGAAAACTTTCTATTTTAGGAAACTTTCTATTCTTGGAAAGTTACTATTTTAAAAAAGTGACCATTTTTAGTAAGTCTCGTCTTCTAATTATATTTATAATAATATTTAATTATCTCATCGAACCTTCGACATTCAATTCGATTATTATTTACTCATATCGGGATTAAGTCCCGCAACATTCAATTCGATTATTATTTACTCATATCGGGATTAAGTCCCGCATATCCCAAAAGTTTCTATATTTAGAATCTACATCTTCCATAATAATGGCTAAGTTTAAGATATCTTACTCATAGTAATAATAGCGTTTAATTACTTTTATTACCCTCGACAAGTTTAGTATTAACCCGTTGACTTTCAAAAGTCAATGTTAGACTTTAATTGGATTGACTTTTTGTACACATTTTACATGTATATATGTTACTAAATCTTATCTGCTCCAAACGACCCGCTATATCACATTTTCACGACTCGGACTAAAAAGACATTTTATGTAAAACGACATTCCGGACAAGTTTTTAGTTCTAGCCGAGACCCGAAACTAGATAGAAAATTACCAAAATGCCCCTGCAAGTTTCTGCAGAAACTTTGACCCTTTTAATAAAACAAAGACTTTGACCTTGGTTTTTGACCCGTTACTACTCGATTTTAAAACTAGCGAGCTTCAAGGCAATGTAAAACGTCATTCCGAGCAACTTTCGTGTTTCGCTGGAAGGCCGAAACGGACTCGAAAGTACTCAAAGCGAGCATTAAATTTTCTGACAGCAACTAGTAATTAACCCAATGTGCCGAATTTTTACACTAAAATATATATCTCGTTTTAGCTCTAACTTCTTCGTTTTTAGGAGTTAGAAGCTCCATTTTATGTCAAAGCGATCGTCTAAGAAAGCTTTATCATATTTTTCAATCAAAAATCAGATTTTATAAAATCTCGACTCTCATTTACCATGCCAAAGTTTCTGCACAAAGTAAACCTTTTGTAAATCACGCCAAAACTCATTTTTGACCCAAAATCTCACTTACAGCATATCTAATATGGCATATAATTTATACTTAACTTGCCCAATCCTTTTATAACATCAACTAACTAATTGGCGCAAGATCTTGTCGATTCCATCACATGCAATGACTAATATCATTCAAAAAACGAAATGAACAAAACAAAAATAAAAAGAACGCTTACAATGCTATGAGAAGCAAGATTGGAAAAATAAAATTGTTCGTTTCGTCCTCCTTGTGTCTTAGCCGCGGCCCAAAACCAACCAAACCAAACCAAACTCGAACTCGAACTCAAATCAACCCAATCAATAACAAATAAAATACACCTTTGTGGTCTCTCCCTTGGTTCGAACCCACAACCTAACCCGAAAACCCTCTTGCTGCAACAATATTCAACCTTGCATAAAACCTTATTGCATGTCCATTTTTATTGCATAAATGATTAAGTTATTACCATCTAAGCAATATTAGATAGCTAGAAAAATCAAAACACCAAAGGTGGTGGTGTTTGTGCTTCGACCGAACCAAAAGAAAGGAGGAAAGGAGAAAACCAATTAAAACTTGGTTCTTTCTTGATTCATATCGTTGTTTAAGTGATGTTTAAATATGTTTTCAAGATCAAAATGAAAAAATGGTGAGTGTGTGTTTGTGTTTGTATCTGGCCGAACCAAGGAACAAGGAGGGAGAGAACAAAAGTTTTAAACTATGTGTTTACTTGTGAGTGTATAAGACCTTAAGAAATTCTTGGAAGCAACCATATAATCATGAGCCTTGGAACAAAACTCATTGAGTGTGTGGGTGAGACCTAGGCATCGGCTTAGGTGTCTTGGGCATGCATAAGTAATTTTTTTTCTTTTTCATTTACTTATTAAAATCTTATGTAATGTTTGAATTAAAATGTAACTTGTACCCATTTAAATTAAATGCGAGCTTTGGCCAAGGACAAGGAACGAAGACGACAAAGTTCACAAAATAATAATTTATGATCATAAAAATAATAACGAGATGCGTCGTAAATTTTACGATGCTCAAAACGATTACCGAACGAGTGGTCAAACATCCACTCCTGAAACGTCAAAAATAAATATTTTAAATTTCCGTTCGTAATAAAATATAAAAATAATTATTTACGAAAAATAAAAATTTAAATGTCGACGTTCGCTCACATGAATTAATAAAATAATTATTATGACGCCAAATTCGCGATCGTCATACGCGTCGTGAAACTCGGTTTGTTACATTCCACCCACCTTAAGGGAGCGATGTCCCGGTGCTCGTCCTTTCTTACTTCTCTTGATTTCTCTTACGATGAGACAGTTTTCTTACGATTGGACGTTCTCACGTGCCCGAATGCAAAAATTACTCGACATGACACTCGTTCTGACTATTCCGGAGGGAAAGTCAACAAAACAAATAGTAATTCACATCAACAAAATCAAAAAAATATAATTACATCGGCTCTTATTATAAGAGGCAAAATACGTCGCTATACATATCCAGGAAAAACATAAATCATGTCGTTTTTAAACGAAAGACTTTAAACGAAAGATCAGCACAAATCATATTTGGTGATCATCTCAACAGAACAAAACGCATATCTTTACGCAAGACTAAAGCATACGTCGCTAACTAAAACCAAGATAAACGTCAATGTTCGAAACCGATATACATTTATATCATCATCCAAAATCAAAATACACATGTCGCCCTCCCGGTCTCATTTAATAATGCTCTACCGGTTGCGAAAAATATTCTGGAGTACCTACGACTCCATCAAACGCATTATAGCGCTAACATATAGAATCACATATTAAAATAAGCATATAATCGCCTATTAGTCATTTTAAAATGACCCTATGTTTCTATCTAGTCTATCATCGCTCTCAATAGTCATGCATGCTCTCTATAAGTTTTAGCAAAAATATTTGTGCTTACTCATAAAGAAGCCTCAGCAATGGCCATGCTCATCATGCGGGTTCATACCCAACCAGTTAGATTGCTCATTATACCTGGCTTGCCGGATGGCCGAGCCTCTTGGGAATGATCTTGACTAACTCACGGTTAGGTTCTAGCCAACCATAGTCATGCTCGTAAGTTAACAAGCCACAACCGACAATGGTACCTCTCAACCAACCTTCATCTACCTTTGGGTAAGTATACCCATTCACTCATGTCCTAAGCCGTATCACGGCAAAACAAAAGCGACCTATACGCTTGCTACCATTCAAGAGCACATAGCACAAAAGACACATAAAGCACATAATTCGGCGGCAATGATTCCGCTAAAAACACGTATTGTCGAAAGACAAATTAAAAGCAATCAAAGAAAATAATTGAGCATCATGGGCTCGTTGCTCGTTTGACGAAAAATAAAAATTCCAACGTTTACGCTGCACGACTTACATAGTCGACTCGGTCCTATCGCGTCGCCTCAAATCCTAGACGACCTAACTTATCAAGTAAAGATAACTACACACATTCCTATTTTGATACCGTTCGGCTTAAGGCGTTAGATACTTCGATTGTTCCTCTAGGATGGAAATGGACGTCACCAATCGGCTAGAGTCTCCAATCTTTTCGCTCTTTCATACGCACACAAAGTCGTTACGTCAAGGAGTAAGGACCACTAACCTTAAGTCAGGTGTCGCTTAGTGCCTTATTCTAATCCTCGACGACATCCGGTATACTTACAACTATACTACCACTACACTCCGTTTTGGGGAAAGAAGTCTTCATCACGGCCATCGGTTGATACATCAAAGGCAACGTACATTCAATGTAGGAGAAGTCTTCTCCATTTCTCACCTTCAACCTCGGGACTAACCATCTCTGCTTTCACCCACCTTACGAATCTTTACGTCTCCGAGAAGATCCCTTCTCAGTGTCGCTATCAGGTTTACACCCTTGGTAGCTCAATTCTACCGTTGCTTACTAGCACACCGATTGCACTTGGTCTTGACATGTCTTCATAACAATTACCAATCTTAAGTACTACGAACTAAACTTCACTTCTTTCTAGACACACTCGTTCCGAACAATACCGTAGGTATTTCCTCTTTAGGACGACTCGGTCATAGTGTCTCGCATGAGACTTTCTCCATGCAGTCAACAGGAGTAGGGTTACTTGCATAAGAATCCGTAGTAGGGTAAAAATATTTCCTCCTTCCGGAAACTTGACGCAACATTTATCTCAACATCAAGCGTTTTAATGGTGACGATTTATCTGACATGGCGTGGTTCTTCATAAATTATGCATAGTTAATCAGGTTATGCATAATTGAGGACCAAACGACATCATGTCCGTCCTCGTCAAAATGTTTCCTTTTCGTACGCTACATGCGTAAATTAATTCCAAGAAAATTTTCAAAAAGTAAAAATAAAATTATCTCAAAAGAAAGAAAAATTATTCATATATATTGTGTTATAAAAGAACATTATATATATATATATATATATATATATATATATATATATTTATATATATATATATATATATATATATATTAAAAGAAGGTTTATTTGACACCATAGGGTCAGTTTATGAAATTTGAAAACACGGTCTTCCATTGTTTACACAAACAATTTATACAACTTAGTCAATATGATTCGCGCAACGACATTTGTTCAACACACAAATTCGTTATTGCAATTCACAATTTTAAAATCATCAATTCACAAAACATCATTAAATACAATTTGGTCAATGGTAATAACAAGTTTCAGAAATAATACCCACTCATGGACAACGCAAGCTACTATCATACGCGTGCGAAAGATCCACCAACCAGAATCATTCCACACTCGTAGTTACCTCAATCTAGTAACAGGGTTACTCAAAACATCAACATCCACAATCATACAAACTCATAATTAAATGATAATCATAGTCTCATAACCATAATAATAATAATTCTTGGGGTAGTACACGTACAACCAAAATCCCCCAAGAGTTACAAATCTCCGGTTCTAAGACCGATACATCCCAATCATGATGATTCTAAGTTTCTGATACAGAAATCCCAACATATCCAAATGGTTGCGGTGTTTACAAAACAAAATACACCCGGCAGCATGACCTTACTAACTGACACTAGCAGTTTAGTGGCTATACAAATAATCATAACCAAATCCAAAAATCAAAATAAACTACTAATATGACTATTGAGGTCCTGGGGGTCTTCTCTCCAGCTCTGCAAGTCGCCTATCCATCCCCAAAATACACTGCATCAGTGTGCTCTCACGGCTGCCCATCTCTTGAACTGCAGTCTGCAGCTGCTGAATCTGCATCTCTCTCTGCTACATTGTTGCTTGCAAGGCCTGCACCTGCTGAGTCAACTCAGCAATCGTCTCATCTCTCTGGGCCGTAGTCTGCTAACCTTGCTTAACCTGACCACCAACCTGCTCCCATCTGTCTGCAGCATGAATCATCTGGGACGCCATCACCTGCATTTGTCCCTCCATAACAAAAACCCTCGGGCCAATCTCCCTAATAGAAACACCAGTTGCTACCTCAACATCACTCACCTGGATCACTTTCTTCTCCAGCTGGCTATGTCTGTACTCTAAGTTACCCAAGCGGGTACTCAAGTCCTCGATCACTGACGAAGATATAGGAAGTCCAGGTGCTGGGAGGGGAAAAGATGGTCCCTCGGCAGCAGCAGTGGATGGACCTCCAACCTCTAGCATCGGAGGTGGTGTGACGGGAGCCATCAGCCACTCTTCGTTCACCTCCCAAACCTCCTCCTCATCAATTCCCTCGGAGGCATCGTCCTCAAAATCATCATCGCCAAACAGCATAGCAATATCCTCGTCCATATCAACCACTGGAGTGATCATCTGCTCCTCCGCCTCGTCTACAGGCTCAACAACCTCCTCCACCATCGGGCCAACCATCGACTTGTCTGCCACAACTCCAAGCTCTACAAGCAAAGGTACATCCGCCTTAATCCACCCATTGTTGTTGTTCGGGTTACCAGCATATCCTGGTAGCGGTTCAGGCGCAAAGAATACGTAAGCTGGATGCAGCTCCGGCTCATCTGCAGGAAAGTCGAATACGCGATCCGGCGACAAAGGTTCGTCCATGATACTACAAAAGAAAGGAATACTTATATTAGTAACCATCATACATATTTTTAATCATATGTAAAATTATACTCATCACATATCAGGATGGTTTCATGATTTTGCAGTAAATGCATAAAGAAATTAAATCTTTGTAACACCCCCAAAATACGATACACAGCGGAATACAACATTTGGGGTGCTACTTCATAATACATGCACACGAGTCCCAGTAAAGGTTCAAAGATATGTTTATAAAACACAATTTTATTTACTAAAAAGGTGAGAGTTACATAGGTCTCAATACCAACGTAGAAATTTATTTCTAAAAGTCTCAACACGACTTGATTTCTAAAACGTTAATTTAGTTTATGACACTACTTCACCAAAACACCATCCTTGATATCCGCGTTTCGTCTCGTCCAGCCATCAACAGCAATTAACCTGAGATACATGCTTAAAAACGTCAACAAAACGTTGAGTGAATTCATAAAGTTTACACACGACAGTTAGAACGCATATTTGGTTCAACAAAACATATAACATTGCTCGCAAGACAAGTTATATATAAATAATGTATTCCAACTAATGAGCCCGTGTACCGACACTTAAAACATTCATCTCGTAGGACGAAATCATGACCGAGAAGTATGCCCCTTCTCCCATACTAGCTACAAAATGACCGTTGCAGGGTGCGAACTTTCGGATTCATACCCCGAACAGGGTTGTCAAACCCAATAGATCTATTTAATGCATTAGCGTTCACCATCAGCAAGGAAATTAACAGTCACACAGTAAAAGGCATATACTCAATAGTGCATGCAATCATATTTAGTATCAAAACACATTGCGTTCTCATTTTCAAAAAAAGCAAGTATCCCTCTCGCGGGTTTAAAAACATTTAAAACACTTAAAAGCGAGGCTATAAACTCATCTTGATCGAAGTCGAAGATCAAATAATCGAAACAATCCACGGAAAATCAACGAACACGATCATGACCTATAATTTATGTCGCTCGATTACTATACCGAAAAGTATGGTCAACGATGCGTACATCGTATCAATAACATCATATATATATATATATATATATATACATGTGATGAGAAATCCACTTGCGCGCCCAAAATCCTAACTCCACTTAATTAAGTTACGATTATTCTTTTTATTTATTTTATACATCGCTTAATCGAAAACTTTCTATTCTTGGAAGGTTACTATTTTCGGAAAGTGACCATTTTTAGTAAGTCTCGTCTTCTAATTTTATATATAATAATATTTAATTATCTCGTCGAATCTTCGACATTCAATTCGATTATTATTTACTCATATCGGGATTAAGTCCCGCATATCTCAAAAGTTTCTATTTTTAGAATCTACTTCGTTCATAATAATGGCTAAGTTTAAGATATCTTACTCGTAGTAATAATAGCGTTTAATTACTTTTATTATCCCCGACAAGTTTTGTATTAACTCGTTGACTTTCAAAAGTCAACGTTCGACTTTA
Organism: Tanacetum coccineum; assembly: GCA_026074375.1. Taxonomy (NCBI): domain Eukaryota; kingdom Viridiplantae; phylum Streptophyta; class Magnoliopsida; order Asterales; family Asteraceae; genus Tanacetum; species Tanacetum coccineum. The sequence continues at coordinate 13,651 of BQNB010139838.1, forward strand.
ATTGAATTGACTTTTTGTACACATTTTACATATATATGTTACTAAATCTTATCCGCTCCAAACGACCCGTTATATCACATTTTCACGACTCGGACTAAAAAGAGATTTTATGTAAAATGACATTCCGGACAACCTTTTAGTTTTAGTCGAGACCCGAAACTCGACATAAAATGACAAAAATGCCCCTGCAAGTTTCTGCAGGAACTTTGACCCTTTTAATAAAACAAAGACTCTGACCTTGGTTTTGACCCGTTACTACTCGATTTTAAAACTAGCGAGCCTTGAGGCAATGTAAAACGTCATTCCGAGCAACTTTCGAGTTTCGCTGGAAGGCCGAAACGGACTCGAAAGTGCTCAAAACGAGCATTAAATTTTCTGACAGCAACTAGTAATTAACCCAATGTGCCGAATTTTTACACTAAAATATATATCTCGTTTTAGCTCTAACTTCTTTGTTTTTAGGAGTTAGAAGCTCCATTTTATTTCAAAGCGATCATCTAAGAAAGCTTTATCATATTTGTCAATCAAAAATTAGATTTTATAAAATCTCGACTCTCGTTTACCATGCCAAAGTTTCTGCACAAAGTAAACCTTTTGTAAATCACGCCAAAACTCATTTTTGACCCAAAATCTCACTTACAGCATATCTAATATGGCATATAATTTATACTGAACTTGCCCAATCCTTTAATAACATCAACTAACTAATTGGTGCAAGATCTTGTCGATTCCATCACACGCAATGACTAACATCATTCAAAAAACGAAATGAACAAAACAAAATTAAAAAGAACGCTTACAATGCTATGAGAAGCAAGATTGGAAAAATAAAGTGTTCGTTTCGTCCTCCTTGTGTCTTAGCCGCGGCCCAAAACCAACCAAACCAAACCAAACTCGAACTCGAACTCAAATCAACCCAATCAATAACATATACAATACACCTTTGTGGTCTCTCCTTTGGTTCGAACCCACAACCTAACCCGAAAACCCTCTTGCTGCAACAATATTCAACCTTGCATAAAACCTTATTGCATGTCCATTTTTATTGCATATATGATTAAGTTATTACCATCTAAGCAATATTAGATAGCTAGAAAAATCAAAACACCAAAGGTGGTGGTGTTTGTGCTTCGACCGAACCAAAAGAAAGAAGGAAATGAGAAAACCAATTAAAACTTGGTTCTTTCTTGATTCATATCGTTGTTTAAGTGATGTTTAAATGTGTTTTCAAGATCAAAATGGAAAAATGGTGAGTGTGTGTTTGTGTTTGTATCCGGCCGAACCAAGGAACAAGGAGGGAGAGAACAAAAGTTTTAAACTATGTATTTACTTATGAGTGTATAAGACCTTAAGAAATTCTTGGAAGCAACCATATAATCATGATCCTTGGAACAAAACACATTGAGTGTATGTGTGAGACCTAGGCGTCGGCCTAGGTGTCTTGGGCATGCATAAGTAATATTTTTTTTTCTTTTTCATTTACTTATTAAAATCTTGTGTAATGTTTAATTTAAAATGTAACTTGTACTCATTTAAATAAAACGCGAGCCTTAAACGCGAGCTTTGGCCAAGGACAAGGAACGAAGACGACAAAGTTCACAAAATAATAATTTATGATCATAAAAATAATAACGAGATGCGTCGTAAATTTTACGATGCTCAAAACGATTAATTAACGCGCGGTCAAACATCGACTCACGAAACGTCAAAAATAGATATTTTAAATTTCCGTTCGTAATAAAATACGAAAACAATTATTTATGACAAATAAAAATTTAAATGTCGACGTTCGCTCATATGAATTTATAAAATAATAATTATGACGCCGAATTTGCGATCGTCATACGCGTCGTGAAACTCGGGTTGTTACACATGCTATTCCAGGTTATCTTTTTACACGCGCGAAACATAGTCAATGATGATACAATGGCATTTGTGAGATCCTTATTCATGATTATGCGTGAAATCGACACGTATCTTGGCAGGGCGGCACTAAGAAAAGAGCGCTTGCAGCCATGGTGTGTCAAACACCTTTTCATGCGAATCCGCACTTGCAATTCTGAGCCTTCAAAGTTTAATATCCGTTGATATGATTTTGTACTTAATAGCTACTATTTACATCTTATATCCCACCGGTTGCAGGTCATGCGTACTCCTTGCTAGTTTGAAGCTCTTATCTGAGCCAGACAAATTTCTTTCTCGGGCATCCGTATTTTACCGTGTTTCTAAAACGTGTACATTCAGACAATGATGATAACGGGAGCTTGAACCTCAGGTACATATGTTTTCCATATACATCGATGTATACCGATTCTTGAGCAGCTTATCAGCGTCTAGAACATTACACTAGATGCCCTATGCGCAGATAAGCTGCTCAAGAATAAGATATTGTATCAACCATTCAATTTTTAATGACAATCCCTATCTGAGTCTATACGAGAAAAACTTTTTATGACAATGTGTTGTTTACAAACTCGCGATTATATATGTATTATTTTAAACCATTTTAAGAACTAACTTATCCAGTACATATACACTTATTTTTTTACTACGTTCTACCAAAGAACACTTCGAAGCCAAAGAAAACATCGTGGAAAATGATCTGGTGCAAATCACTTTACGATATCTCCTCTTCGGTTTTCCATTGTTCTTTGTAAAAGCTTATACTACATGTTAGCTCAAGGTCACAATCAACAATGTCTTAGCATCAAATATACGCACGATGCTATTGCTACAATAATGTAACCATTTCTAGCCGCTTTATTACTATTTATATGGTATATAGGCACTTTACTTACGGTGCTATTTACGGCGGGTTGTTAAATTGTTATTTGTACTCAGTTACGCTCTTAATAAGCTATTGATACTAATGTTATATTTTTCCTTTAGTTGTAGGCTGATGCGGATAATCCGCTGCCAAATTAGCAGAAGAGAACATGATATAAATATGGAAGCCTATGGGTGAAGCCATTGTTTTAATTTGGAAGCCCTCTATATCTGCTATGTTTAGAATCTGTGTTGTGTTTTTTGGTTAAACAAATATAGAGTTGGATTGGCACCTTATATGTATATCAGCCAAGACTTGACTCTATAAAAGCTGCAATTAAATGAGCCTGAGATGCCTAATAAAACTTTACATGATTGCAAATCTTAACTATCTCAGCTAATAATTTATGTTAATATAAATAATGTCTAAAAACGTTATTTATTTTTTTCGACCTCTCAATGTTTTGATAATAACAAAAAGTAAAAAATTTTACGATAAAAATAAACGTTTGCAAATTATTAATCGTAAAATTCCATTTCTAAGATTAGTAATCACTTAAAGTATGGACAAACAAATCATTAAGCATGATTAGTGATCAAGAAAATATTTTTCTCTTAACCATCACATTTTTACAAAAGTATTTTCACAAAAATATATATACAAAATATTTTCTAATTAAAAGAAAAGTTTTATTTAAAACTTAAATTTGAAATTCAAATTTTTCCTTCAAAATAAAAGGTTCCATAACAGATAGAACCTTCCCCACAAAAAGACAAAAACAGGAGCGTAGTCTAATGGGCGGCCCCCTTATAGGTCTGGTGGCCCCCAGATATATCTAAGACCATCGGGACCGCCTGCAGTGATCGTTGGGTTTTCCTGCCTATAAATACTGCTCCATTCTCAGCTGAAAGCAGACCTCTTTGCATGAATTTTTCAGATAACTTTATCTCTCTAAAAACCTTCTTTCTCTCTCTAAATCTCTTGATCACTAACATCCTTTGATCTTGTTTCAAGTGATCTAATCTCTTCTCCTCATCTCTCCTCTCTATAAGTGCAAAAGAAGAACATTCGTATTCGCC
>BQNB010139840.1:0-17496 GCA_026074375.1 Tanacetum coccineum
GGATTTACCCTTCTTTAATGTTGAACCGCTGGTTTGAAGTCGTCTTCCATTAAGATCTTGTGAGTACAAAAACTAGGGTCGATACCCTTAATGTCGAAAATCTTCCATGTGATGGTCCGTTTGTGTGACTTAAGAATTTTTAAAAGGGCGGCCTTTTCTTCATCTTTCAACTCTTTAGAAATTATGACGTGTAATTTATCAGTTCCTTCTAAAAACGCGTATTCAAGATGAGACGGTAAATCCTTGAGCTCGAGCTTCGGAGGATCATCAATCGAAGATTTAATCGTTTTAATTTCCTCAAAATGAAGTTCTTTCGGAGGGAGATGAGATGATGGATCATCATTTAATAACTTCTCGAGTAAAAGAAGATCTCCCTCCGGATCAAAGTCGGCATCATCAATTCCCGGTGGAATTGAATCATTTGTAAGACATGCTTCGATTTCTTTCAAAATAAAGTCGCCTCCTTCAAAAGGAGTGAGAGAGGGGAAAGAAGTAGAAAGGATAGGATCTAAAGACGGAGTGGGATTGCCACTCGTAGAACTATCCGCAAAACCGAGTACTTCTTGAGCATACTCCTCACATGAAATGTCGATGACATCGATTCGATTAACCGATTTAGCATCATTATAGGAGTATCTCGAAGTTTGACCAACTTTAAAGGTTATCGCTTCATCATCAACACGTAGGGTTAATTCTTCACCGTAAACATCAATCAAAGCACGTGCCGTCCCCAAAAAGGGTCTCCCGAGAATTAAGGGAACCCGAGGATCGACAATATAATCAACAACTACGAAGTCGGTCGGAAAATGAAACTTTCCTACTTTAACAAAGACATCTTCGGCAATTCTGGCCGGTTGAGTCGTGGATCGGTCTGCGAGCTCGAGAATCATTTGTGTAGGAGTAAGTTCGGGGAGTGATAGCTTTTTCCATATGGAAAGAGGCATCAAGTTGATGCTCGCACCAAGATCGGCCAAGGCTAAGCATTTAACTAACTCCGGAAAATCACATGGAATGAGAAACTTGCCGGGGTCTCAAGTTTTTCGAGCAACTTTTTTAGGATAACCGCCAAACAATTCTCATTCACCGGCGTTTTAGCTAATTCAAACATTTTTTCTTTGTTATTAAGGAGACTTTTAAACATTGAATCAAATTTTGGCATATGTAAAAGAGCATCCGCAAAACTGATCTCGAAATGTAATTCCTTAAAAATTTCAACAAATTTTGAAGCGAGGTTATCATTTTTTTCATGAAGCTTTTTTTTGTTAGCTCGTGAAGGATAAGGTATAGTCGGTTTGGGCTTAAGAGCAACAATGGGCTCATCCATTTGAACACGAGTTTGGACTACCGGAGGTTGGATGTTTTCAGTACTCGGTTGCACCATATCCTTTGTCACCTCGAGTACCCGTTCTACCACCTTGGGGGGAGAAGAAAAAGGTGGAGGAATAGGTGGTCCATCATAATAAACACCACTTCGGGTGGTGATTGCTTTCAAGTCACCTCTCGGGTTAGCAACGGTTTTGCTAGGAAGCGGACCCGAATTCGAAGAAGAAGCGGTATTCATTTGAAAGAAACTAATCATCATGTTTTTAATGTCATTTGTTAATTCATTTTTAAAAGCATTATTTTGATTCTGCATTGTAGACTGCATCTCACTTCTTAATTCTGATTTCAAATTACTGATATGATTTCTCATAACTTGCATACTAGCCTCATTTGTTTTCTTAAATTTCTCAAAGTCACTCGAAGTAGCAACTTGAGTTTGTTGAATCGGAGGTTGATAAGACGTATTTCCTTGATAATTTCCTCTATCTTGATTGTATCCTTGATTGTACCGGGTTTGATTATTTTGCACATTCGGTTGAGCAAAACCCGGTGGTCGAATTTGGTTAGCTACACTCTGAGGACGATAACCGGTATTTCCTCGATTGTAGTTTACTGCGGCTGCTGAAACATATCCTTAAATATTGTCTTGATAACCCGAAAAAGTGTTGCCATCGGTGGCAAGACACTGTCGGTAAGAATGAGCACCGTGATTCTTGTCCAAACACGTACGTAAGGATAATATCAATAATAGTATAAGATAAGTATTCCGCAAGGATTCTAGAAGATTACTTTTATCCAAAGTAAAGTTCAAAACCTTCCCGAGTCGTATCCCGACGAGGTGCGAATTGAAAATCGAGGTTAAGTTCGTGATCGCGTGATTGAATATTTTAAGATTTTGATTTGGTTTCCTATTTCTAACAAATATAATGCAATAACACGTAAAAGCAAGCAAACAATAAAGGCAATTAAAAATAAGGGCTAAAAAACGTTAACGGGAATATTAAAAACGTGACTTAAAACCTAAATTATCAAAATTAAGTCCTACAAATGCAAATTTAATTTTTATAAATCCTAAATGACTAAAAATAATTTTCAGAAAAAGAATTATATTTTTTTAATTTTTATTTTATTCATTATGAATTAAAAACTAATTTAATCTAGAAAATTAATTAAAAATGTTAAACTAATTTATAAAAAACTAGAAAAATTACCAAAAATACTTAAGACAATTACTGAGGAAATGGTAAAAAGAAGAATCCAAAAAGCACTTTCTATAAGCAGTTAAAAAGTTGAATAAGCTAAAAGGGTATAAACTGGAAATGTGTATAAAAAATTAATGATGCAAATGGTTAACAGAAAAGACCCAAGGGCGCGTTTGGTTAAGGTGTGTGTGTTAAATTCGTTTGCTATGAAAGGAGGAGGTCACAGGTTCGACCCCTGTGGCTTTCCTTTTTGCTAAAATATATTTTTTTACTTTTTCTTTTTGAAAACTTAATAATAAGCTGTAATTAAGCAACTTTTGCAAAAGCACTTTTTCTAAAACTCACAAATAAGCTGGGAAATAAGCAATTAAGAAGATAGCTAACTACTTAAGACTTAGGTATATAGGCTTAAACTGAAATGGCTTTTAATAATATGCAATTAAGACAACTATATAAGCAGAATTTGACTAAGTCCTACACCTAATAAGCACCTATGACCAAAAATAAGCAAACAAAGCAAACTAAAAAGCACTTAAAAAGTAATAAGAAAGCAGACACAAATTAAGTCAATGACAAATTTTAAGCTAATGACAAAGGCACATAAGCACTCCTATTTGACTTAAATCTGAAAACAAATAAACTAGACAACCTAATAAGCACTTATAGCAGGAAATAAGCACACAATTAAGCCTAAAATAAGCTCAAAAAGCACAACAGTACTAACCTTGAGTTAGTACTGCTAGGCTAATCAGTTAAGACTGCTAAGTCTTCAATAAGCTCATAAAAATCCTAATAAGCTATACACAAGCAAAAAGCTAAACCTAATAAGCTTAAGTGACCAATTTTTAGCACACAAAATAAGCTGATAAGCTTATTAAGACTTCAAATATCTTGCTTAACTTTTTGACTTAAAAGGAATTTGACAGCCTTTATCACAACTTTTGACACACAAATAAGCTTTTAAAAAACTTAAGCCAAAGCTTAAAAACCTAAAACAGATTAAGTATAATAACCAATGAACACATAAAAGCTAATTTTAAGACTTTTGAACTTCAATCAAGCTAGAAATTAAGCTGTCAAAATTGACAGTTTACACTAAACTAAATTTTTTTGGCATTTTGAGTATTTGACAGAACTGAAAATTGAAAACTAAGACTCAACTTTATTTGACAACTAATGGAAATGAAATAAAACTACTAACAAGACTATATTTGAGCAAAATTAACAACCTAAGAGTAGATTTAGATAAATCCACCAATAAGCTAATGAAATGACTTTTAATATAAGAAATTTTTTAATGAGTCAAATCTAAAAATATTGCTAAAAACATGATAAAACTGATGAATCCTACTACTTAGACTGAGATTAAGCTTGAACAAATTGACTTATTAGAAAAAGGTGACCTTAACAGGTTTAAATTTAAATAAAAGTTGTTATCCCAAACACCCCTTTAACTTTTAGAATCCTACTTATAAGCCAAAACAGAATCCTCAAAGCTGATATTGATGAAAACAGATGACATTTTAAGCATTTTAAAGACTTTTAAGCTAAAACTAATGAAAGTTAAACACTCAATAATAAGCTAACACTAATAAGCTATTTTTTTGGTTTTTCTTATCAGATTTTATGAAACTAAACTAAACCTTAAAACAGATTATAAAACTCTTAAAACTAGAACAATTAAGCTAAATGAGGACAGAATAAGCACAATCAAAGCATGAATAAGCACAAATAAGCATAAGATAAGCAAAAACAGTTATAAGCTAAAATAAGAGGAAATAGCAAGTGTACCTTGATCCCAACTAAACAGGGATCAAATAAGCTTTAATAAGCTAGATTTACAAGCTCCAGCTTATCATAGATAAGCTGGTGGTGTCTATAAGCCCATCCAAGTTTGGCTTATCTTCCATTAAGCTGAGGTAATTTAGGGGAGAGATTTGAAATGAAAGTCTAAACTCAGTCAAGCTTTTGAAGGCTTAACTAAGTATAAGCTAGCTTATCTAGTAATTTAGAGCTTATAAAGCTTATTTGATAAAAACTGAGCTTAATTAAACCATATGTGCAATAAGTAAAAGTAAGGATTAAACATGAACTGAAATTTTATTGATATTCAAAAGTGAGTTACAAGCTTTTAATGGAAATTACAATAAGATAAAGACAGTAATTAAAAACTACAATAAGCTGCTAAATTAAAACAATAAGCTAAAAAAACTAGACGACTTGTGTGTGTGAGGAGCTCTCCTTTATATAGTGCTCAGATGAAGGTTCTAGGTCCCTAAAATGCTCCTCTCTCTTCAATCTCGTCCCTTCACTCTTGCTTTATTCCCACGCAATCATCTTGGCCCTTGGATCTAGTGCCATGTCCCTTTTACTCAATGATTGGCATGGATTGCCAACGTGGACTGACAAAAACATCATTGCTTGCGTCATTGGCTTTTAGAAAGGTTAGGGCAAGGATGAATGGGGATTCATCCTGCATAATTTGTTGCAGGGTAATTTGGGGGGTGAGACAGTAAATAATGTTTGGCGAGGTATAAGTTTGACTAGGGAGAGTTGGGCTTTGACCTGGGTTAAGGGTAAAAGTTTGGGCTTGGGTTATTATTTTGGACCGGGAAGAGTTTTATATATAAAAAAGAGTTAACGGGGTTAGGGTATTAAAAGGGTTTGTTAGTTTTAGGACTAACGGTGTTATTGTTTTGGACTAATGGTGAAATTGTTTTTGGACTAACGGTGAAATTGTTTTGGACTAACGATGCAATTGTTTTTAGGGTTTCTTTTAGGATAAAGGTTTAATGGGATTGGATTTTGGATAAATTTGCCTTCGGCTTCGATTTCTTGTACTCTTTCCATTCCCGTGCCCGGTTTTGTCCGTTTTGCTTTGTTTTTGTTCTTTTGTGCAATATCCGTTACCTGCAAGACACAATTCACAATACAAACGAATACAATGCATTTTTATGTATTTATTGGTCATTATTGGTCTTTTTAGCTCGTTTTATTAGGTAAAAGGTATGTGTATTTAAGCGCATACCAAAATTCCTCATACTAAGCTATTGTCGTGTCCTCACACAATGTCATAAATCGGGGTACAAATGATGTGTGTTTTAGCACACATCAAATTCCCCGACATTAAGCCATTGCTGGTCCCACACGCAATGTAAATAAAACATGCCCGGAAATAAATAATAAAATCCCCTTTTAACTTATGACCCCTCACAATCAAACAAGAACAGAAAAGGTCCATTAAGAAGGTTCAAAAATCATTTATTTTTAAAGCGCCCCCGTTTTAACCATTTATTTAATAATAATAAAAACTAAGATAAGAATTAAATAACATTATTTAAAAGGCTTAAAGAACGGGAGTTCGTCATCCTTGATTTTCACAATCCCCAAACTGAGCTTAAAACGAAATCACAACCAAATATAAGATAAGATGCTAACACTACTCATAAATGTTAATTGTGTAAGTATAAACTTTAATTTTTCGCTCTCATTATTCCTAAATCCTCTAAGTATTTTATTATTATTTTTATTGATGACAAATAAATTATGTCCTTATTATTATAAAGTAAACCCGGTTTAGACCACAATTAGTTTGAAATCCTTTCCTAAAGAAACGATATGGCGAGAATAAAGTCCACATTAAGGTTCTAATTTCGCATGATTTAGTGGATATCCTTTTTATTTCATCCGCAACAACTCAACTATGAGCCTAGAGACAGAGGCTTTATTTAGATAACCCCGGAGTCAAAATTTGGCTTTATACTTATTATTATTGCAACATTATTAAACCTCGGTCCTTTAGAAGGCTGCAACATCGGTTGTGAGCCGGCAAGATGCAGCAAACATATTTCGACCTCGGTGATTTCCTCGACCTTTTAGAAGGCTGCAACATCGGTTGTGAGCCGGCAAGATGCAGCAAACTTTTATCAGTCTCGGATTATTATAACTATGTGCCTTATTTAGAAGACTGCAACATCGGTTGTGAGCCGGCAAGATGCAGTAAAATTTTATCAGCCCACAGTTTTATTATTATTATTACCTCCACCCTTTAAACGACTGTCACATCGGTATGCGAGCCGACCATGATCCAGAAGTCTTATTTCGGCTTCGGTTTATTACATAATTATTATTATTATAGCCAAATTTCAAGTCCTGTGGTCTTTTAACAACTGCCACATCGGTATGCGAGCCGACCATGGTCCAGGAGTCTATTTCCCACTACACTGACAAAACCTCGATGTGTACCTTACTTTCACCAGAAGGAATCTCTACGAAGTGATTTTAAACTAAGAATCACAAAAACCTAAAGCAACTTTATTTTATTCAACAATTATATAGCGTTTATTAAGTTGATGGAAGCAAAAAGCCACAATTAACCTCTATGAGCTCTAAAGATATCCAACTAATCCATGCTTAGCATCAAACTTATATTTAACTCTATCATATTTCGTTCTTTGCAAAATTTTAAAGTTAAGCAAACGCTAAGTCTCGAAAGCTAAGGGGAAAGCTAGAGTTTAAAACTCGGTCAAGTCAAAAGCTACCTAATTCTACGGGCCTACTTATTTATATATTTTTATATTTTCATCATTTTATTTATTTTTTATTTTTTTAACCTATATATATCATAATAAAACAATAAAAATTTAAAATTTTGGTCAAAACGGGGTTGCGTGGGAACACATATAGGCACAGGTATGATCACATTTCGATAGAAATCCCCCCCACACTTAGAACCGAACATTGGCCTCAATGTTCAAAAATGTCGGGTTTTACCCCCACACTTATCAACGAAAAAGGCAAATGCTAGTAATTCCAAGTGTGAAAGGGAAAACACAATTAATATACATGATCAGGATTGATGATTCCAAAATAAGCAGAAGATCAAAGACCGGATGATTGGAGGATTGAAAACAAGCACGGGTCTTCATGATCTTAAGGAATCCTGCAAAAACGAAACCACATACCATAGAAAGAAACACGCCCCCACACTTAGGCTATAAAATAACACACTATCTTATTAATCAAGAAAATAGAAAGAAGAAAAGACACGGGTTGCCTCCCGAGAAGCGCTTGTTTTTGTGCGAGTCTCTAGCTTGACTCTCCCCGAATTCCTTTGTCCTTGGGGCAGAAACAGAAGAATGGAAAAATCACTATCGGATTTTCATATGCCACCGGCTTAAGAGAAGAAAAATGAAAAGTGGAAATGCCGGGGTCAAAAATAGTATCCTCACTCCCGGAGGAGAGAAGAAAAGGAGAATCCACCGAATAAGTGAGATAAGGAAGAAATATTCGGATAACAAATGTGATGGGAAAATAATGGCGATCCTCAAAGGTTAACTTCACAAATGTCAGAGAAAGTATCCCGTGATAGAAATCTCATGGATTAGACTTCAAAGAATATCCCCAGATCAAAAATCTTGTTTCTAGTTCTAGAAGGAAAAGAAACTTCAAGATCGGATCCAAGGGAATCATCAGAAGGAATGAAGTCTGAATCCAGCATAAGGGTGGAATGGGTGGGTAACACATTAGGCACATGAACATGAGGTTCTCCTAAAATATCTTCCATAACAACGCTAGTCAACTCGCCCTAATCGGGCTCAATCTTAAAAATAAACAAATCATACTCGGGAAGAGAGTTATCAGCATAAGTAATGGTACTATCACAGTGGTACTGCCACTATTCTTCTCTTCAATATCAAATCTAAAAGTCTTAAGCTCAGGTAAGGAGAGAAATGTTTTGGATTTTTCCAAGAAAAAGTCACTATCCTCAACGGGGATAGGAACCGAGGAGGGAGACTTGAGCACAAAATCAGTAGATGGAGTTGGATAGTCATTTAATGATTCGATCTTAGCAATAAGAAGATTGATATTCAATAATTTTTCACGAAGTATATGATTTTCAAAAGAATATCAGTGTTAGTCTCTCCATCTTCTGGGTCAAAATCCTTCACCTCCTCTAAGCTGACGAGCTCAGAATCGGGAGGTGATGCCTCAACATAATCGATGTCCTCACTATAAAAAGGATTGTCATCACTCGAAGTACAATCATCGTTAGAATCGAAGAAAATCTCAAAATGATCTTTTAAAGCATCAAGAGGGGGAGAATTATCATATAATACTTGCTCAACAAGACGAATATCTTCTTCAGGATCAAAATCAGCTTCATTAATTTCTGGCGGGAGTAAGTCGATATGAGCGAGTTCACCGGCGAACTCCTCGAGAAGAGAGTCAATCTTAGGAGAATAAACTATCGAAGTATCTCGATTAAGCAAAGATTCTATAAGATCAGACTCGGCATCAAAGTGATTACTATCATTTCCTTGAGGAATTGTAGAAGATTCATCACAAAAGGGCACATCACACTCACTTTTATTATCGGATAAATCATAAATCCTCGACTTCACTTGTGGATTGGGACAAGGTCCTCATACACTAGACTTATATACTATTGTCCGAATTCCGTTTCTGACATAGTGGCTAAGATGCTCTACCCTCATACTTAGCAGAGTCATCTCTCCTTACCTTGGGTGGGAAAGATGGTGCGATTGTAACTGACCAAAGGAAGTTCAGAAAATAATATCTCTCAAAGGTGATGAACATCCTCCGCAAGTCATCATCATCAATCAATCGTGTAAAATATGGTGGGGGGGGGGAGGAGGCTTCCAATTATTGAGAACTAACTTTAGCTGCATGCTCTTTGCAATATTCTTTTCTTCCCCTACTTTTTCTGTTTCTTGACTGAGTTATTTAACTTTTCACAAAAGAGCTTGCAAAGCTGAGAAGTTTTATTCAAGAATCAATTCCCGCCATACTTTTTTCTTAAGAGGTTTATGAGTGACGGAATATGCGGGGGTTGAAATTAGACAAAAACCGAAGCAATTAGAATTATAGCCAAGATTAAGATCATAATAATTTTGATTCATCATCGTCTATCTCACTGATAACTCTCATGAGGACCCCCGCAATTTTCACAACAAAGAATTTGTTGTTGAAAATTAGGTGAATCTTGTGGAAAAGTATCACATCCAAGTTTTAATTGTAGCAAAGGATCCCGGCTCATATAATACAATGTTGACATTGAAAAAGCCTCATGAGGACCCCCACACGAGTACAACAAAGATAGAGAGGTGAGAGAGGTGGAAAACTCGATGAATTTTATTTATTGGATAATAATTATCACATAAAGTTTTGATTGTACTGAGAGCGCGTGAGAGCGCGAGGCTCATAAACAAGCGAGAACCGTGGTGGACAATCATAACCATGGCAAGAATTTTTCCACATAACTCGCATGAGTACATCTGAGGTTGTGGAGGGTGTTAAGTATAGGTGTGGAGAATTCTGAAAGATTTACGAATTTGGATCATTGACGAATGAATTTTCCCGCTTTAAAAACACATCATATAGACAAACCTTCATCAATAGATTTCTTTGAAAAACCGCTCACAAGTACACTGTCAACAAAATAAACCGCCAAATGGACCTACACACTTGAAACAACCACGTCGGTTGTATGACGACATTAAAATTAAAGAAATAAGAGGATACAGAAGATAAGAATTAAACAAAATAAGAGGATAAAGGAGAATATTTTTATATTTTCATAAAGATAATAAAAATAAAAAATAAAAATAAAAAAAATTTGGAATTTTTTAATTTTTTTTTAGTATTTATAAAAGAAAAGGAAAAATAAAAATAAAATAAGAAGAAAAATATTTTTGGATTTTTTTTATTTTTAATAAGTACGAAAATAAACTTTCCGAAGAAATGATCTTCAAGGCATCAACTTCGAACACCACGTGTTATTCGTACACCTCTACCTCCCCTCAAAAATGCGGCGCCAAAAAACCGATTCGATACAAAGAGATATAATATATATATATATATATATATATATATATATATATATATATATATATATATATAATATAAATATATATAATATATATAATATATAATATATCCAAAATAACTCAAATTGATTATTGTTTAGAAGTATCCCCGATTGATATACAATTACTAAGGACAAGTAATAGTTAATCTTCTGGATGTCGTATCCTGACGAGAGATGAATTGAAATCTAACGTAAATGTTCCAATTTAATGCTTAAATATCTTTTAATTTTTTGTTTTTGATTAAAACTAAAGAAAGCGATAAACTAGATTGAACTAATTAACAAGCAAGCTAATAAGATGAAAAATATATAAAGAAAAATATGATTGTCAAGTAAAAGTGAATAGATTCTTAAGTTTGAAGTTTTAGATCTTAATGACGAATTAATATCCGTGTAAAAATAATTGTTTCCTTCCTCAAAAAGTTGGCTTCAATATATGAAACAACTTTTTATCGAGAGATTATACTAGTTTAATCCTACTTAATCTTACGGCTTTTGCCTGTTCGACTAAATAAAACACTAAACTAAATAACTATTGCAAATTATTAATCACTGGTTACATATTAAATTCCACACTTAATTCACTTTCCACCAACTTACTTAACAAGAATATAAAAATCTACTCACTAAACATGGCAACTAAACTAACAATAATAAGCATAATAATAATAAAAAGCATATTAAGCTAAAACTACTAATAATTGTAAAGGGAAAAGTAGTAGAACCCGAATGACGAAACCGATAAGAACGAAACCACCCAATTATATAAACTAGACATAATGCTAAGTGTATTTCTTATTTAGACTTTATTTACTTAATAGATTATAAAGTATTTAAACTTTATTCTTTAATAAGCTAGTAAAATCTAACTAAGCTCTAAACATATAAAATAGGCTAGCTTATATAACCCGTAAGCTCCACGCCTCATGAGTTCACCGGTACCAAAATCACAAACAAAAAAGGTTTAAACAATATAATATATTAAGCAACAGTTTAAAAATCTAATTAAGCTTAACTAATAATAAATTTTTTTTTATTTTTGAAAATTATTTTAAACACTTTTATAAATCTAAAACTACAAACAAATTTTGTAAAATTTGAGAAAACTTGTTTCAAATGAACCGTTGGGCTTGATTGGATTTAGGCCCGTTTGAAACCAAACAAATTATTACAAAAAATTCCTTTAAGGATACGAGATCAAATAAGCATGTTATAAAACAAAATATAAGCTAAGATGGAAAGAAACTAGTAACTAAAAGCGAGATCTAAAATGAAAATAAGCTAACCATAATTTAAACGCTCTCGAAACCAAAAAGTGACAAGGCTTATACATAAGGTAAGCTTATAAGCTCGATGAACTTTTCTTTAGCATTCAAATCGAGCAAAAATTAAAATAAGCAAAAGACGAACCAAGCAAAAAAAACACACCGATAATAAGCAAAGGCTTATTCGGTTAAATATAAGCCTAGATCCAACACGAAATAAGCTGAGAGACAGCTTATTCAAATGTAATAAGCTAGAGGAATTGATGATCTAAATAAGAAAACGAAATAAGCAAAAGAGAAAATGGAAAAGAAATGAAATAAGCTAAAGCTTATTTGATTATTTGAGCTTAGATCCAAACGAAAAAGCTAAAGAGAGCTTATTCGAATCAGAACCATAAGCTATAAGATAATAAGCTAACTAAACTTAATAGAAAATAAGCTAGATCCAAAAGCTCATTTACAAACTTATTTAATCAAAGCTTATAAAAGAAATAGGCAAACAAATCAAATAAGCTATGATACTTCTCAAGCTCAGCAAATAAGCCAGAAATAAGCTTATGAAATGCTAATGTTTGATAAGCCAAAAATAAAAAGAAAAAGAGTATAATAAGCCGAAAGATTATAAGCACTAATCAACACCATCCTTCATTGCATTAAAAGAAATAAGCTGTTTACAATAATGTGAAATAAGCTGGAAAATAAGCACTTCTCATAAGCTAAATTTAAAACTAAAACTATTTCTACTCCTATTTCTTGCTGCGTGAAAAAAAGAAAACAGAAAACGAATTCATGATATGATCGTAAGCTCTGAATCTAGTCGTCCTATTTGTAGCCAAGTGGGAGGGGCATAATAAACATTTCACTGTATTGCAAGCAATAAAGAACCAATCAAAGCACTGGATCTATTCTTGGATCCCACGCCAAAGAATTTTAGACAATCATTGTCGTTTATGAGCCATAAATGCCCATAATAGCCTTAACCCTCTCTCTACCCCTCCTTCAACACATCCACCAACCCTGCCCACCCCAACCACCCCCCCCACACGCTCCAAGAAGTGATAGTTTTTTTAAAATCATTGACTGTTATGAGCATAAATGCCCATTAATAGCCTTAAACCTCGTACCGAGCAGCGTGCCACGTTCAGGGTATAATAGGTCCAGCTGGAGCTGATGTGGCTTTAACTAAAAAGAATTATTAGGAGCAAGAGGGTTTTGAACCCTACACCTCTCGTATAAACCCCCCAACGTCCCAACCATCTAGGATATCCATCTTTGTTGTAAACATATACTTTCTAATTCCTTTTACCCCTTTTACATTCTGGTCCAGTTCAGATTTAAATAAGATAGGTCAACATGATTTTGACTGGTCCATTTATTATTATTTAGACCGGTTCAAAATTAAAGGAAGGTACCGCTGGACTCGTAATTTCATGCTCTTTCCAATGGTGTGATCGTGGAATATTAATGACTTCGTTTGAACCTCGATAAACGTAAAAACGTCGTCGAAAGTCACTCGAAAATTACCATTTTTGCTTTGTTTTCAATCCTTTATACCTGTAAGACATAGAAACACAATACAACATATTTGCAACATAATTACTCATATTTTAGTATTTTAGTCCGTTTATTAGCATTTTCCAGGGTACAAATGATGTGTGTTTTAGCACACATTAATGTCTTGTTGAGTCGACATTGTAAAAGTGATGTGAAATGATATGCAAGGATCTTAAGTGGGTAAAGTGATTGTTGTTGTGGATTGAAATCAATTAATGTTCACGAGATTTTACAAGTCTTTAATTTAAACCGAGAAAAGAATTGAAACTTTCTTAGGATTTTACAAAATCAAGAAGAAACTGTGTAACAATAATTAATTGATGTTGAAATCGTTGTTGTAATTGAAGTACTTGTTTTGTTAACGATTGATGAGCTTAAAAGGACTAATGGTGAAATTTGGTTGAAAAAGGACTAACGGTGTAATTGAGAATCAACTAGAAGGGTTAATAATTCAACAAGGGACTAACTTTGAAATTATGCTTGAATGTCAAGGACTGCATGGGACATTTTCAATTTTAGTTTAGTAATTATAACAATTCTCGCTAAAACACTTTCTTCCCTGTTTTAAAATTTAGAAACAACGTTTATGTTCTTTTTAGCTCACGGAATCGTACGGATATCGTCGAAGAAAACCAAATATACTACAACGATCATTGAAAGACCGCGATCATAATGGTATAGGTTAGAAGACCCGTAATTAACCGAAACATGAAACCGAAAAACCAAAAAAAGTTGAAACGTGCTTAATTTGCCTTCACTAGGGATGTTGAGTGTTTCTTAGTCATTTAGGATTAGTTTGCCTTATTTTAAGGATTAATTCGCCTTTCAAACTTGGAATAATTCGCCTTTGTGTAAGCATTAATTCGCCTCCACAGTTTGCGTAATTTGCCTCCTAGTTTTTTCTTAATTCGCCTCCTAAAAATTTCCTGAATTCTCCTTGCAAAAAAATTCTTATTCGCCTTGCTTCAAATGTGGAGTTATTCGCCTTCTAGTTTGTTTCTTAATTCGCCTCCTAAAACTTTCCTTAATTCGCCTTCACATAAATGACAAGAACGTACTACGTACTATATGTCGTCTTTGTAACAGAAAATAACAAAAACCAACGTCCTTGACCCTAAAGATGTGGATCTTGGTCTCCTTTCAAAGGGTGAGGACCACAAGAGAATAAGCCAAGAAATAGCTTTCCAAAAGATAAGAACTCGAAATAAGCTCTAAAATAAGCTATAAAAGCTACGAAGACTATAAAAATATAAGCTAAAAACATTTTTAAGAGAAAGCTTTAAGCTTTTGAGAAATAAGCTTATCCACACAAAGCCAAACCTAAATAAGCTCTTAAGGTTTTGAGAAAGGACGTTTGAGACTTTTTCCGTTCAATAAGCTAAACTTGACAAAACAAAGAAAATTAAGCTATAAAACTGCCATATAAATTATCTACTAAACGTTTGAAGCTAAAAAGTACACTAATTTTGGTGTTTTTCAAATGGGTTTAACGAAGACAAAAAAAACCACAAAAAAAAAGCTAATCAAATAAGCCGTGACAAAGTGTATGGAAACTCAGCCCATATGTCTATTTCAACAGCCCAAAAAAATAAGTATATCTACTTTTGGTAGATATGAGTTACGAAAGAAGAAAAAAAAAGAAAGAAATAAGCTAAAATGGAAATAAGCCAATTAGGCGAACCAATAAGCCGAACCAATAAGCTTAATACAACCACAACTAAATCACTAAACCCAACCTTGGCTCTTGATACCACATGTTAGGATACCATTTCATCACCTCAAAACACAAGATAAGAGAAAATTCTTAGAGAGAGAATGAACTAGAGAGAGATAAAAGAGAGACAAATTGGTTACTTGACTTAGAGAAAATGAGAAGCAACATCCTCTCTACACTTGGAGAGGGCTTTATATAGTACAAGAGATAAAACCCTAAGGTGGTTTGTTTGGGCTTTATGTTGGGTCGAACATAATACAAATGGGCTTTAAGCTCGACACCTAGGCCCAATTAGCTTAAATGAATTCCTGAAAACATAGACTAAATTATTACAAGGTTCAGAAATATTAATGACCATCATTTTAATAAAAACTAAGTCTAACAAGGTTCAAAAATTGAAATATCAAAATGAAAAGGTTTTAAATAAATCAAAAAGTTTAAAATTTTAGAAAGTGTTTTTAAAACTTAATAAAAATTTTAAAAGTATTAACGTTTTCAAAATCACGAAAAGAACAAAATTATTTATATGAGTATTAAATCGGATATATATAACTGTGTAAAATTTTATACGATTTTTAATATCTCGTAAACTTAATCTCAAAAAAAACCTTGACTTAATGAATTAGATCGTTGCCCTTAGTTTGACCATGTCTATGAATTTTGAAACATTGACTTAGAACCGTGTCATTGACAATTGCCCATGAGTTTGACCCGTAGACCAAGTTTGACTTTCGTAATTCATTACTTATTAAGTTCTTTATGATATAAATATTAATTATGTTTCTATGTGAATGAAATACATGATCAATCTTTATCTTGTGAAAATGTTTAAAAATAGTTTTAAACAAATATTTAAAATACAACAAAGACGTTGTCAGTGAACTATTTGCATCGGTTTAGGGATTCCTCTTACATAGTTAGCAGCATATCGTTTGGGTTGCTATGTTTGGAGAGTATTCGAAAATCGCGTATAGCGGCTATAGTAACCATTCCATCCGTTTTAGATAAAGAAGTAATTCGAAAATAAAACTTTCTCATTTAATTTGTTATACTTGGATATATCTCTCGTAAATTTCACCACGCTGCACTAGGGTATTATTCATAATACTCATGCTCAATCTTCGGATTTAGCCCACTAGTGAAGTGTATTATCACTCTAGTACTTGTACTATTTATGGTATTCTCGAGGCACTTAATCTCGTACGAGATATTTTTCAAAAATAATAGTAATGATGTGTTTAGATTTTATAAACTTTATTGCAACAGATTTTAACACATCATTATCTATTAATTTCAAAAATAACACAATGCCTTTGTAAAATAAATTTCAAAGAAAAAAAGTTCTTTTGGGTGTACTTTGAAATAATTTGTCTAAGAGTTGCTAATAAATCAGGATGGCCATTAGGGCTAGTTATCACCTAAAAGCTGATAATGTATCCCTTTAGCAAATTAGTGTATCTTCGGGGTTCAAAGTCACTTTATTAAAAGGAAAACTCACTCTCATGCGAATCAATCATTTTCTGAAAAGTCTTTCTTACATTTAAATGATGTTATTTCTTCAAAGATTGGTCAAGATGAACACTTTTAAAGCATGAGAAAAATCTAAATTCTCATTCATTCTTCCATCTTTCATTTTATAAGAACTAGTGTCCTAGAACTTAATCTTAAGTGAGGATAACTAAAAAACAAAACGAGAGATAAAATGGTATGTGAAAAGAAAAGAGTATACGTCTTGTGTCAGCAAAAGCAAGAATAAAAGCACATGAGAAAGAAAATGACATAAGTATGGACAAAAAGAAATACACATCCATACAAAACAGACAGAGAGAATAAAAACAAAAAATGAAATAAATATGCTTAAGTTTGTATTCATGTGAAACTAATCAAATTTTGAATCTTATTCTCAGAATTCAACATGTCAAGAGCAAATCCTCAAGCAACAATTGTCTCTAAAGAACAGCTGGTTCCTCATGCTAACAGACTTGTAATCAAGAAGAACAACCAGCGTGTCGCTTCAGAATCAGATATCACTGATACTATGCTAAGATTTATTATTGAAATTCTAAGACACCACAAGCTATACAAACCAGTTTCCTTAACTACAACTGTACTTATCATCTACCTACACCAGTTTTGGACAACCATCAATCACAATGAAAACAACCACACATTCACTTTCGAACTAGACACTCATACTTTCATTCACACCTGGACTATTCATAATTGTATTGCAAATGTCTCCTCCTGATCCCAACAACACTTATACCAAAACTTCCTCAGAAAACCAAATTCTTGGGTTCATTAAGACACTTGGTTATGATGAAGATCCTGATACAAAGATGATTGCTATCTCAAAAATGGTCGCTACAAGACTTCATCAACCATGCAGAGCAATTTTGAGTGTTCTCAACAGAAGTCTTATGGGAAAAGACTCAAGCTAGGACACAGTTAGACTTCTAATACTTTAGATACTTTGGGGTATCATTCACTCTGCCAATTTGTACTTCGTATCATTAATTTAGGAAGAATTTGAATGGAAAATAGTTG
>BQNB010139841.1:0-17496 GCA_026074375.1 Tanacetum coccineum
CTGCTCATATCACCACGTCTTTGGTGTTACACAGCTGCACTGCCACTACCATTAATAATTGCGCCAATCCCCTCGAGGTGTGCCTCAACCATATACAGGCTTCCACGTTTGTTCCCACGAGTTACCACCAAACTACTTGTAGTAACCTTCCACTGCTGATCTCCAAAGCCTACGTGGTAACCTTTCTCATCAAGCTGCCCAACTGAGACTAACGTTCTCTTTAGGCCTAGAATGTATCTAACATCCTTCAGAGTCCAACTTGTACCAAAAGAAGTTTTGAGGACAACATCCCCAACGCCTGCAATGTCAAGAGTCTTGTCATCTGCTAAACGAACCTTACCGGAGCGTAGCCTGAACCTATGTAACTCTTCTTTGCAATAGGTAGCATGGAACGATGCACCAGAATCCATAATACAATTCTCAACCGTATTCTCAATGCAACATATTGCATCATCAGAGTCTCCTGCTGCCATGTTAACCTCCTTACCCCTGGAGGCTACAAGCTTCGAACACTGATTCTGAAAGTGGCCCTTCTGGTTGTAATTCTAACACGTGATATTCTGCCTGTACTTTATCTCTCATATTTTCCATATTTTTGACTTGTTTTTGTTCTGCTTCTTACCCTCTGTCATACCCTCTGCCCTTGTATATCTTCGTAGCCCTAGAGTTTTACCTCTATATGGTATGTAGCTCCTGCACACACCGCTCGAACAAACAAGGCTTACAGAAAGTAAATGCGGAATATAAACGACAAAAGATATAACGTGGTATCCACGACTAGGATACTCGTGGTAGTCCACGAGATCAAACCAGAGAGATATTATTAAGCTCTGAGCTAAACTGCTCAGGCTCGTGCCAAACTGCATGATCGTACCAACTGCACGATCCATGCCAAACTGCACGCCCAGTGCTAAATTGCACGGGGTACAATACACACACACACCCAGATCCTTAGATACAAGTTTACAATTACAATGAGATGGGTATTTATAAGTGTGAAACCCATTTTCAGTTTACTTATTCTACCGATGTGGGATTGAGTTTGCACCCAACACACATAACCACTAAAAAGATGACCTAATGGCAAAAAAAAATTGTGACTATCAATCTAAAATGTGTGAGGTATTAAGTTTAATTCCTGCTAGGTGCAAACAATCTTGAAGTGCCACACCAACCTCCTGATAATGGAGGGCTTTACATGGTTTGAGTCTGTGTTGCGACAGTTTCAAACCTTGTGGATTAGTCAAGGCAACGTGTCAAAAATCATGGTTACCAAAAAAAACATCACACACACACACACTCACAAATCAAATAAAAAATATTAAAAACAAAAAAATCATGGTTTCAAACCTTGTGGGTTAGTGGCTCACCTTTCACCTCTTTTTATTTGCTACCTCACGCGTGAGAGGTGATGGTGGTAATGGGCTCACTCGGTGAGAAGATCCTCACTCGGGTGATGCTTCACCCTCCACTCTATTTAGCCTTATAATTTTGCTTAATCGTAATTTTTAAACCTATTTCAAGTAATAAATCTATTTTCACTATGTCTAAAGCTTTTACATGTATATAAAAAGATTCATTAAGTTATACAATAAAAAAAATATATAAACATATTCATGAGAAATAGTTAAAACAAAATTTAAAGCTTTTAATAGGTTTTAAACTTTCTTATGCAACTACTATTAGTATATGTATAATAATATAAGCGTATATTTATTATACATGTATTTAATACTCGATTAGTGTATATAATAAAATAAATGTATATTTATTATATATATTATGAAAAATTACACGGATCGTCCCTGTGGTTTACCCAGAAATCATGTTTCGTCCCTATTTGATTTTAATTACACTGATGGCCCCTATTTTATCAAACATGTTTCACTGATAGTCCCTATTCTGGAAAATAAGGACTATCCGTGTAACAAATTTCAAACAAACTAATTACACAGTTAGTCCCTATTTTTGAAAAATAGGGACCATCAGTGTAATTAGTTTGAAAATTAGGGACCATAAGTGTAATTAAAATCAAATAGGGACGAAACATGATTTCTGGGTAAACCACAGGGACGATCCGTGTAATTTTTTCTATATATTAATATTCTAACGATAGAATTCTAACGATCGTTAATTAGTTCGTTTACGAATAATTAACTATAAGGCTTTTTAATTAATGTGTAATTAGATGTAATTATACATAAATATTAGTAAAGTCAAAACGTCAACACCAAGGGTGTGTTTGGTGTTGGTTCGACCGGCCTAGGCTAAAAGAGAAGAGAAAATCATATTATCTCATATCGATAGGATAGGTAAACTTGAGAGCTCTATATCTTATATAAATAAGGGATCCCCTAACTTATTGATTTTATGCCTTCTTCTCTCTTCTCTTTGGTGGTCGACAAAACAAACTCTCCTATGGGAAATGAGTTTTGAGTTCGACTACATGTAGTATTCTTAAGTGTTGGTTTGTGGAACTAGCATTCGGGTGATATTGGTTAACGTGTAGTGTAGATACACGTAGAGGTTGTTTATTTTAGCAACTCAAAGGTTTCGGTTTCACATGGTTTAATACACATGCGTATTCGTATGAAGCTCTCGTTTCTTCATTAGCTTGGTTGCTAGAGGTAGGTTTTCTGTTTGTATTTTATGTTAATTATAGTTGCTATATGAGTTTATTTCCGCTGCGTAGCTCGTATAATATTAATGTAATATTAGAGTTATTTTAGATAACGATTTTCAACAGTGGCATCACGAGCCAAATCATATAGCTTTATAATTACATAAAAAACGGTAAAATACCTATTATACGCATCTTTTGTGATATTTTCTTGCTTTTTATGCAATCTATTTTATGGATTTTATTAGTAAAATAATTACTCATATAAAACACATAAAATCTGAAAATATAAATAATGGTAAAGTGTTTTGAGATCCGACTAAA
The DNA here is from genome assembly GCA_026074375.1 of Tanacetum coccineum. Classification (NCBI taxonomy): domain Eukaryota; kingdom Viridiplantae; phylum Streptophyta; class Magnoliopsida; order Asterales; family Asteraceae; genus Tanacetum; species Tanacetum coccineum. Next base: position 2,945 of record BQNB010139841.1, read on the forward strand.
ATAAAAATCAACATATTTTTGAATATTTCTTGCTTTTTATGTGAAATCTAATTTAGGAAATTATTTAGTGAAATATTTTGTCCTAAATATCACATAAATCTAGAAATTAAAATATGTTTACTATTTTTACTTTATTTTATTCGCTTATTATATTGTTGCTTATTTATTGTTTATAAATTGTCAGCCATGAGTTACGTGCATGTAAACCATGGTTACTAAGCTAAATATATCTTGTATGCATGCTTGTTTATTTGGTATGCATGAAATCTTTGCTACGTGAATCAACTAATTGCAAAAGATGGGAAGACTTTTGTTGAATTCTAAAGATTTATTCATTACCAGTTAATAATATGGGAGTATTGTTAAGGTAAGGTAAATGTGAGTGTTTGGTTGTATTCTGAAGAATATGTAAAGATGATTCTGCCAACTTCACATGTTATTCAATTAGGTTGAATATTGGATACCCTACTTGTGTTAATCACTTTATGGATCGGCGTCATTGGGTGCATTACACACATGGTGAAAGTCATGTTTATCCTTAGACTTGAGATGCAAGCGGGTTTTGCATGTATGTATAGCATTTCTTGACTATAGTCTATCACTATGTCGTCAAAAGGTAGTTATAAGGGCTATTTTCAGAAATATTTGAAGTACATGACGGGCACTTGTAGTTAAAATAGGATTTGTTCCTCTACGTGTGTGGGAGTAAGATACTTACTAGGCCGCTCGTTGGGTTGATCAGATATTTGCACGGTCATAGCCAAAGTGTAGTTAAGATGATTCTTTCTACATTTGGTGATCTAAATCAATACAGATGCGAGAAACAGAATCGTTAAACTATGGAATGATTATTGATCCATATCCATATTTAATATTGTATCTGAAACAAAAGGACAAGACTGACTGAAACCATTGAAGGCTGAGTTGTTTACCAAAACTGCATACTTAGGTATTTCTGGGAGCATTGATGATGTTGCTAGACTATTCGTCAATGTTAGTATGTTATATTATATGACAAAGACATTCGCAAGTGGGAGTTTTTGGTTTGTGCTCATGTCATACGAATTTTTATACAGCTGGAAATACGTGAGCCTACGGGGTCACATACGTTTACACTTAGATATCATTCTATTAATGTTTCTAATAATATATTTGTATATTTATTATTTATATTAATATATGATTTGCCAAAGAACACTAACGATCGTTAATTAGTTTGTTATGAATAATTAACTATTAAAGCTTTTTAATTAATGGGTAATTAAATGTAACTAACCATAAATATTAGAAAAGTCAAAAAGTCAACACTAAATGGTGTTTGGGTTGACTTCGACCAGCCATAGCCTAAGGAGGGGATGGATTGGATTTTGAGCCATCTTTCCTCCAAGATATGTAGTTTAGGTAAACCCTAAATTCACCTAGTATATAGGAGGATCCTAGAGCTCATAATTCTTAATCCTCTCTTCTATTTCCCCTCTCTTGGTCGAACGAAACAAACAACCCTTTAGGTGATATCGTTTGACATGTAGTGTGGATACACGTAGAGGTTATTTATTTTAGTAACTAGAAGTAGTGTTTGGTTCGCACGTTATTACACACACGCGTGTACTCGAAGTGTCTTCGATTTGTCACTAGCTTGGTTGCTAAAGGTATGTTTACTTGTTTATGTTTTTTATGGTTAATTATATATGCTATATGTGATTTATATCCGCTGCGTAGCTCGTTTAATATTAATGTAATATTAGGTTATTTAGATAACGATTTCCAACAGTGAGTTAAAAGCAAAACAACGCCGAGGTACCAATAACTTACCCATATATTTCCCTAGCTGAAAGGTACACATGGTTTTAAATTTCTCTAGAGCTACCCACAACTAACGTTAACACCACCACTTCAATTTTTTTATCTCTATAATCAATTTCACCACCAACTTAATGTAATAAGACAAATATACTATGTCAAAACACACACACACACATACATCAAACCATCAAAACATACACTCCACAACTCGGACTTGCACACGACCGAGTCTTACTTTTCAACCATTAAATATGTGTGATCATGTGAAGTGTAACTATAAAGACGCGTCCTAGGAGGTTTTTCGACGCATCTTTAAACCATTATTAAGGGTAGTCTAACAAGTTCTTTGGACTCGGAGTGTGTTTGCAGAAAGTTTTTAAGAGCAATTAACATTATTACAAAACTCGTTTGAAAGAAAGCAATTAGAATTTATAAAAATATAAACATTAGTTTCTCAATGCTCTTTAAATAAATATTTAACATTACGTCATGATACACATTAAAATTATAACTATATCTACTTTACTAAACACTTTTATAAATTATGTATAACCGAACGTATTTCAGATCGATCCTCAGTCCTCGGTGCGCACTTTATGTATAACCGATCATCATGTCTTCTTAGACCGGATAGACCGAAGAACTGGACCAGACCGAACCGATCCGAACCGAACCGAACACATTCCGTCTGGTCGTGATCTGGTTTTTTTTGGGTCCGGTCCAAGTTTTTGGACTATGATGAGCCCTGCTACTAGTTTCAAGAAACACCCTTAATATTCAAAGTTTCAAACAAAGTGCTCTTACCGAAAATAATTTTCTTGGATCAAACAAGTAAAAGTAAAAGGGTAAGAAAATTGAAAGTCAAAAAGTAAACGAGGTATAACCTTGTTGACTTTAGTTACCCCCCAACCAACCTAAACCCCTATTTTTCAACTCCACCTCCCCAGGCACCTATATTAGCCGTCACAATCTCTCTATCTCTCCATTCCATCCCACCCATTCATTTCAAATTTCATTTTCACCTAAACTCATCTCCCAAACACCACCTTTATTCATTTCATTAGTCATCATCACTCATTTACTTTCTAAATATAGAAAGACTACATTTATCACATATATATCGGTAATATGAATCCAGATCCGGATGACGTCACCTTTCAATTCAATCAGATTCAGTTATCGCCAGAGGTTGATGATGACGTCACCTTCGGATTTAATAAAGTTAGCGCTAACGATGAATCAGAGTCACTGGAGTTGAAGCCGGAAAATGATGACGTGGATCACGACGGTAAAAGACTCTGTGTCCCACCACCCCCCCCCCCCCCCCCCCCCCCCCCCCCCCCCCCCCCCCCCCCCCCAAAAAAGGTTGACATCGGAAAATGATGACGTCACCTTCGTATTTAGTCAAGTAACCGCTAACGATGGCTCGAAAACTGTAGAGTTGACACCGGAAAATGATGACGTGGTGGATGAAGATGATGACGTCACATTCGGATTCAGTCAGGCTCAAATAGATTCAAAACCTTCAAAACCACAACCGTTTACACCGGAAAATGATGACGTGGACAACGACGACGATGACGTCACCTTCGGATCCATCATTCTCAAACAAACACAAAACAAGTGCTGAAGTGGACGATTGAAGGCGGCTGACTGGGATGAGACGAAGATGATGCTGCCGGTGGACGACGAGGAATGATGATGACCGTGGAAGAGCAAGATTCACCTTCCATAGGTATAAACTCAGACAACTCAATAACCGAAATAACCGAAAAAACCGTATTTCCGTTATTCGACCAAACTTTGTTATACAGCAACTTTAACCAAGACGGAAAGCGTATAAACGATATACACGTAAGCAACGTCTTCATCGAGTCCCCACGCGCCGCCACGTCATCATTGTCGTCCTCATCCTCATCCTCATCATCAACGACTTTAACGGCTATAACCGACTCAAACGAAATGAACATCAAGAGCAACTCCACAGGCTTCTCGAAGCTCTGGAGGTTTAGGGATAATAATAATATCAATAGGAGTAATAGTGATGGACGTGACGCTTTTGTTTTTTTAAATCCGAAAACGAGGGAAAAACGATGGAAAGTAAGGGAAGGTGGTTTTAGGGAGGGGAGGGGAAAGTGGTGGTTAAGAAGAAGGTGAAAAAAGCGAATGTTTCGGCGCATGAGGTGTATTTGAAGAAGGCGAAAGGAGGAGGGGAGGAGGAGAAGAGGAAGTCGTATTTGCCGTATAGGCCCGGGTTGATGGGGTTTTTTACCAATGTGAATGGTGGGTTGAGTAAGAATGTGCATCCTTTTTAAGGCGTTTTAGAAGCTTATTTGTGAGCTTATTTAAACCCGGTTTATATGCTTATTTAGGGACATTTGGCTTATGGGTGTTTGTTTAAGCTTTATATAGCGGGGTTATAGGTTATGTACTTTTCGGCTTATGTTTCATAAGCGCACTTTTGGGGGCTTATGTTGAAACTTTTTAGCTTATATGAAATTGTTATGACATGATAAGCTTATATAAGCCGAAAAGTTTAAAAATAAGTCACAAAAAATGAGGTGATGAAACATAATCCGGTAACAAAATAAGCTATAAGCCCGCTATATAAGCTTAAACAAACACCCCTTAAACTCATATAAGCCTTGAAACCCATTAGTCTCCAAATAAGTCATGAAAATTCGAGTTTATAAAATATAAGCCGGAATCAAATAAGCTTAAACGGACGCGCTTAAGTGATTTTGTTACACTTTTTGTGTAATGTTATTGTTATGTTATATTGATATTGATGATATTTTGTGCTGGGAAGATTTGTTTGGTTTAGTCTGTTTGAGCGAAGCTGCTACTTTGTAAATATATGTGAGGTTTCGCTTTAACAGGAGATTAGTTTATGTGTTCATGTTTTTCTTTGAGATGTTTGTAAGTTAAAACGATCAAAGATTGGAATTCGATTTTAATATAAGAAAGTTTGAGAATTTCGGTTTGCTCATCTGAATGAGTTGATTTGTGTTTTTGTTTTATGATTAATTTCGCTGATAACATGTGTGTGCCTTGATCGGCACGACTACCTTACTGTTAAAAAAACTGGGCAAAATGTGTCGAGCGTATCGATTTCGCTTACTAGACACTAGTATAACAAACATCAGTGCAGGGGGTCCCTGCTTTCCGTTTGTGAGATAAAGATTAATCTAAACAAGCCACAAACATGTTATCAGCGAGGTTTTGAGACGCTATGCATCATTTAAAGTTAGCGAAGATCAGTAACCAGGTGTAATGTTTAGGATATTTAAGTAGGCTAACGCTATGCTTGCATCTGTTGATATAAGTAAAGCACTTGAGCAGTAACTAACTAGAGAGGTATACATGACTGAAAAGAAGGTGCGCTTTTGAGTGAATCAATTATGATACTCACATAACACTTTCGATGTCATTAGGTATAACCCTTTTCGTTAAGTGAATAGGTGTAAAATAAGCAAGTCTCTCATGTAGTCTGGTCTATACAAGGGGTGATAGGGTAATGCAACTATGGACTTTAAGTATGACAGCATGAGAATTGATGAACATCACTTATAAGAAAAACCATAAAGGGTGATGCACAAGGATATTATCATTTCATTAGTAACCACTTACGAAGCGAAGCCCTTGTCCTTGTTTTAAATGCAGACAACCGAAGTAGAGAAGTGTAACTAAACATAAACCCCTTTTTATATTAAAATCTGGATGTATGACAGGAGAGGTAAAAAAAGTAAGTGAACTTTCGCATAAGAGATATAAAGTGAGGGTAAAATTGCTTTGATTATTATGAGCATGATGGTCAAGCAGATGGCAATGCATACAGAACAATAATTGTGCAAGAATGAACTGATACAAGGACGAAAAGCTATTATTAGTCCTGATGATGTGATGCATACAAGTTACATGTTATGGTAAGATCTAAATGAATAGTGTTTACTCCATTGAAGGTCGAACTTCAGATTCGAATCACTACCAGGGTGAATACCCAGTTATATCCTTGGAGGGTTCTTATTGTTGAAACATTACTGACGTAAATGCACATTATTTCTAGTCTTAGGTAGGGTTAAGATAAATACTTTGTGCAGTCTTCGAAAATGAACGTTCCGTTGACAGGTTCTCTGTGGGTGTGAAATCCCCTCTCAGGGCACTCCCTCAGAATATTCATCCCATGAGGGTCAGATAATCGAAAAAACCCGTAACTCCTGATATGCAATAACTTCAATGAGCGAAATTTGTTGTTTGAATTGTAAACATTGCAACACCAAAAGTCAAAGTCGAAAGTTCAGTATGCAAGTCTATTATGATACTTGAGTATTGGTCTCAATCCAAAACACTCGTTAGAGGTAGCAATTTGACCCATTTTGAAGTAAATATATCGACGTGGTTGTATTTTTATCTCTGTTGGGCATAACTGAAAGCTTAGCTTAGAAGAAAACATGTCAGGCGGGTTGAAAAGTTGCCCAGAGTTTACCTACTAGATATTTCAAAAAATGTTGGGTGATCAGTCCAAGTGTCCAACTGAACCCACCATGTACTAAAAACTTACCCATTTAGACTCTTTACCCCAACCACCAACCATGTTTGGCAACATCTGGGCCTTCTTTATGTAACTTACAGAGTAAGAATAGGATATACTGAAAGTCATAGGTTGGCGATGCAAAGGAGAATATTATATAATAATTTGTTGCGAAAGGATACTGAAAGAAGATGCCAATAGATGCATACTTTGATGTGTCCGTAGGAGCCATGACAATGGCAACAGCCTCTGGTACCATCACCTAGAAATAGTAAATCAATTGACAAAATAATATGAGTTTGATGTGCATGAGTGACTAAGAGCATTTTATCAAATTCTAACTTAGATATCCAGATGAAACAACGAGTTATAGTATACCTGATAAGAATATTGAGTATGTAGATCGACTGATGACATAAAACAACTTTGGGAAGGATGTGTCTGTAGAGGAAAAAAAATAGATGGCGTATAATTTATTCCAAAACCATAAATTATAAGGTATTCCAGAGAATTTTGCTCCCGTATTTTACATAAAGTAAAGGCGAGACATTTGAGCAAAGTCGAAATAATTGACGATAAAATAAAGTGCACGACAATGGCTAGAAATGGCAAAAAGGGAACGACAGCCGGTTATGGGTAATGGGTCGGGCTGGTTCTTGTAGACCCCCTTGCCAAACACATTTTTGTCTATTATTTTAACTTCATAAGCAGTTTGTGTATTTGATTTTATAGATGTTGAGGTGATTTAGGAAGCTATAAGCATTTTCTAGATACAAGTTAGGTCTGTTGGAACTAAAATACAACCCAAATTGACCCATTTTTAGGAAAATGAACCGAAACTGATACGTGTAAAGGTCTAATAATAGCGCGTTTAGAACACCAAAATTAAGTTTACGATACATTGATATAGCCTTCAATCGCCATTAAAGCTCAAAATAAAGCTTACGAAAGAAAATAAAAGATACGGATAGAGTTACATGGATCCATCCAACAGGAAAGAGGGATTCTTCATTTTGAATGGCAAATATCTCCTCCTCGTTAACAGCTTGACACTACCAACGAACAGAATAAGATAATGCTTCACATAGTGGATATCACGAGTATGAAAAGAATCTAGAAAACATAAAACAGTCTAAAACACTATTAAGAAAAGAAACAAATATTGACTTACAGAGTTAGAGGTCGAATCTTGTTTTGGTATTATAGGACTAAGAGTAGTTACATAATAAGTCCCTTCTTTCTGAAACAAAATCAAAAAAGCAACTCAGGTCCGATAAAGAATTTCCATATAAATGCAAAAAGAGACTTTACCCAAAAAAATATAAATACAAAAAGAGCCACCGTTTCTGAGATATAACAAGAGTTATAGACCAACATGAGGCAACACACAAGCTTCATCTAAAAAGAATCAAATAATTATCTGTCTTGATTAATTTTCTCGGTTCCATTCCGTGATGTTTGTTAAAAAAAGTAGCATAAATGATGATAAGAAGACATGTCCTATTTTATGAAATATTAGGATCCGAAACCTCAAAAAAATATGTTAAATTATGACATTAGAAGATTTTGACGTTTAAAGCATGCCAAAGAATATTATATCATCGTCATTTTAGCAGAAAATTGAGCTATATAATTACCAATACATAACAATTTATGCATACAACACATGCACAAATATACCTATACATAACAATTTATACATACCATACATACGTAAATATACCTTTTCTTTCTATATGTAACCAATGGCAACGAGGAGTCTCGACCCAAATGAGACGTTATCAAACATGTGTTCCATTATTAATCAGAGTAAAACGCGTTCAGGTCCCCACAGAATCGCAACCACAACCATTACAACAATTGAAAAACTATTGTTTCAAAATAAAGACATTGTTTTAGAACAACTTAAGACATTTTTTTAAAGATAAGGAACACACAAGTAGTCTTTAACCAAATCCATCACACGCACGACACCACTATGCCATCATTGCCTTCATCCTTGGTTACCTGGGATAAAACATGTTTAAAACGTCAACAACAATGTTGAGTGAAATTCATAGAGTTTAAAATAATAATAAGTAATAATCTTTGAACACATACTAAAAAGTAATAGTTCTCGGAGAAAACAAGCTAATGAATGGCCAACTATAGCGAACATCTTTTCTTTCACGCAATAAGCTCATGACATCGAACGTTAACAATACATATGTCAATTCATATGTTAATGTGCCCCAAACAAGGAATTATTGTCATATACCTATTACTTCAAAATACAAAACGTCTGTTTGACAAGGTGTTCATAAGGATTCATACCTCGGACGGGGTTGTCAAACCCAATAGATCTATTTAATGCATTAGCTTTCCACCTTCCATAAGGCATTAATTGTTCATGAAATAAGGGACTTCGACAATAGCTACTTATTTGGAAACAAACCTATTACGGTCCCAACATACCATAAAATCAAATACCGTAGTATTATTTATAAAACAAACATGTATCCCCCTCGCGGGTTTAAAAATAATCAAAAGATTTAAATATGAGGCTATGAACTCACCTTAAGCAAAAGATCCAATTCAATCAAATCAACAAGCGCAAATAGCTTCACGTCTTAACCGCGACCTATATAATACATATATAGCGGTACGTGACTAAAGTATAATAATCATATACTACATACTTTGCAATCAATATATCAATATCACTATTACGTACATACAATCATATACTATAATCTCCAAGTGCGACGCAAAACATTTTACTTTGACGCACTAACAATATCATGACACTTTTCCACAAAGTTTCCATTTTTAGAAAGTTACCGAAAGTAAGGATAATATAATCCGAACTTCATATTTCGTCATCAATTAACTAACATTACGAACCCTTTGCTCATTATAGACTATATTCAAAAGTTTACGCAAGTTTGACTTTCAAAAGTCAAACTTCGTAGATTATTTTTTACCAAAACATAACCAAGACTTGACTGCGCCCGTAAAACGTTCATTATTAAGAGTTACGTGACGATCCACCTAGCAAAACGTAGCTAAAGGGAACACTATCACTTGACATTATCAAAAATAACTTTCAAAAATTTCTCGACTCGCTACGGGTAAGTCAAACTTTCTGGTCAAACTTGGTCAACCCAAAACCTATCAAAACGACATTTTTGACATAATTCGACTATCAAAACATGCTTAGCTATCCTATTAATCTTACTAAAACCATCAAATTGGTCAATAACCAAAACACTTCAATATTTCCGCACTTGAATCTTTTAGCAATACCCAGATAACATCAATTACATAAATTAACCAACACATAAACATAAATAGCAGCCACAATGCTTATAAGAAAAACTAATCTATGGTTTCCCTTGACCTTTTAAAATCGACAAACACCCAACAAACCAAACAAAAACCTGTTTCACATCAACAACTTCAATACAACACTAATCTAACCCCTTTGAACACCCTTTATACACAGCAAATTGGCAAGAACAACCCAAAAATCAAACTTCTCTAAATCTTATTGCATGTAGGATTTTAATAGTGGGATTTGTAGCTCTTGAAACAAGGATTAATAATATGTAATGCATGTCGGAAAGTTGACCGGAATATGGTGGTGTTGGTGGTGGCCGGTTCGAACAAGAGAAGAGAGGAGGAAGAGAGTGAAATTTTGTATAGAAATAAAATGTGTGTATGAGTGTGGTATTTATAGAATTGAAGTTTAACCATTTGACACATTTAACCCCTCTTTCCTTATTAGTCCTTCAAAACTAGTACAAGGCATTTTTCTTTTACTTAAAATCGGCCAAAGACTCGGGTCACACCACGTTAGTAAATATTTTAAATCCGTCCCACTAAATTTACTTTAAAACGTTTAATAAAACGTTAAATCACGTAAAACACGACCTTTAAACACGGTTTTTACAAAAACTCAGGGAAACGCCGTAAAATACAAATAACATAATCACGCTCTCGTAGCAATAATATAAATTTTTCTGACTTTCTCAGACGCTAGAAACAAATAGAAACTCAATTACGGCTTGAAATTACCCTATAAACGAAATTTTTTACCAAACCTTATATAGCATAAACGACTATAATTAATTAAGTATAAAAATAATTATCATAGCTCGGGATAAACGTTGACCTAAAACTCGGGTTGTTACATTCTCCCCTCTTTTAGGGAGTGTCGTCCCGATGCTTAGCTCGACTTATCCGCTTTTCCTCGCTTCGTCCTTACTTGTAAAGAGATGAGGGTACTTTTTCTTAATCTGATCCTCACGTTCCCAAGTAAATTCTGGACCTCTTTGCGAATTCCAATGAAATTTAACGATAGGTATCCGACTTTGCTTAAGTCGCTTGACCTCTTTATCAACAACTTCCACTGGCTCTTCAATCATATGCAACTTATCATCAAGTTGAATCTCATCCATCGAAACAACAATATCGCCTTCCGCTAAACATTTCTTTAGATTTGAAACATGAAAAGTACTATGAATCCCTTTCAACTCTTCAGGTAAGTCCAACGTATAAGCTACAGGACCAACTCTAGCTAGAATCCTGAATGGCCCAATGTAACATGGACTTAACTTTCCGCGCTTTCCAAAATGCATAGCGCCCTTCCATGGCGATACCTTGAGTAGTGCCATATCACCGACTTCAAATTCCAACGACTTAGTTCTTCTATCTGCGTAGTTTTTCTGGCGACTACGGATAGTCAACAAACGGTTCTTAATCTGGACGATCTTCTCGGTCGTTTCACGAATCAATTCTGGACCGGTGAGTTGGCTATCCCCAACCTCACTCCAGCACACAAGTGATCTACATTTCTGTCCGTACAAAGCCTCATATAGTGCATCCTTAATGCTCGCGTGATAACTATTGTTATATGAGAACTCGACAAATGGCAGATGGCAATCCCAACTACTTCCAAAGTCGATCACACAGGCACGCAACATATCTTCAAGCGTTTGTATAGTCCTTTCTCTTTGGCCATCCGTTTGAGGGTGGTAAGCGGTACTCATATCCAAATTCATCCCCAATGCTTTCTGAAGCGATTTCCAGAATCTCACATAAAATGGCTATCTCGATCCGAAATGATCGAAACAGGAACACCATGCCTACACACAACTTCCTTCAAATAAAGTTGTGTGAGCTTCTCCATGCTATCTGTTTTATTCATTAGTAGGAAATGAGCTGATTTGGTCAATCGATCGACAATAACCCAAATCGTATCATACCCACTCGGCGTTCTTGGCAGTCCACTCACAAAATCCATAGTAACCCTTTCCCATTTCCAAACTGGAATCTCAGGTTGTTACAGCAACCCAGATGGTTTCTGATGCTCGGCTTTAACCTTCGCACAAGTCAAACACTTGCTAACAAACGTGGCAATATCAGCTTTCATATTCGGCCACCTATATAATAGCTTCAGATCTTGGTACATCTTGTCCGATCCTGGATGGATAGAATACTTGGACTTATACGATTCATGCATAATCAAATCCCTCAATCTACCGAATCGCGGCAACTAAACACGATTTCCAAAACAACGTGTTCCATCAGGGCAAAACTCGAATATTTTCTTAATCAATCTCCCCAAATTCTCTACCCTTACATTCTTACTTTTCATTGCTTCCTTTTGAGCTTCACGAATCTGCTCAGGTAGATCATTGTGAACAGTCATCATCAAAGCTTGAACACGCAATGGCCTATTCCTTTCTTTCCGACTTAAGGCGTCAGCCACAACATTCGCTTTTCCAGGATGATACCGAATTTCATAATAATAATCGCTCAACAACTCAATCCATCTCCGTTGTCTCAAGTTCAGCTCTTTCTGATTCAAAATATATTGTAGGCTCTTGTGATCGGTGAAAACCACATACTTTGTCCTATACAAATAATGTCTCCATAACCTAAGAGCGAAAATAACAGCTCCTAACTCTAAATTGTGAGTAGTGTAATTCTCTTTATGAACTTTTAATTGTCGAGAAGCATACGCTATCACCTTTTCTCTTTGCATCAACACGGCTCCATAACCTTTAAGTGACGCATCGCAATACACCACAAAATCTTTCGTTCCTTCGGGCAACGCTAAGATCGGTGCACTACACAACTTTTGCTTCAATGTCTGAAAAGTTTCCTCTTCTTCTTTTCCCCACTCGTATTTCTTATCTTTCTGAGTCAACTTAGTCAGTGTCTTAGAAATCAAAGAAAAACCTTCAATAAACCTCCGATAGTAACCAGCCAATCTAAAAAATTGCCTCACCTCCGTTGGCGTCGTTGGTGCAGCCCAATTCTTAATGGCTTCGATCTTGGCAGGATCAACATGAACACCATTACGATCAATCACATAACCAAGAAATTGTACCAAATCTCGCCAAAAATCACACTTTGAAAACTTAGCGTACAATCTCTCTTTCTTAAGCAGCTCCAAAATAATCTTCAAATGCTTCCCATGCTCTTCTTCATCCTTGGAATAAACCAAAATATCATCGATGAACACTATGATGAACTTATCAAGATATGGCTTGCATACTCGGTTCATCAAGTCCATAAACACAGCAGGCGCATTAGTCAATCCAAACGGCATCACTTGGAACTCAAAGTGACCATACCGAGTTCTAAATGCAGTAATTGGAATGTCTTCTTCTTTAATGCGTAACTGGTGATATCCTGATCGCAGATCGATCTTAGAATACACGCTCGAACCTTGCAGTTGGTCAAATAAATTGTCGATTCTCGGAAGAGGATAACGATTCTTGATAGTCAACTTGTTCAACTCGCGATAATCTATACACATTCTAAAAGATCCATCTTTCTTTTTCACAAACAACACCGGTGCTCCCCACGGTGATGAACTCGGACGAATAAATCCTTTCTCCAGCAGCTCTTGCAGTTGTACCGACAACTCTCTCATCTCAGACGGTGCCAATCTATATGGTGCACGTGCAACAGGTGCAGCCCCTGGTACTAGATCAATTCGAAACTCTACTTGCCTCGGTGGTGGTAGTCCTGGCAACTCCTCAGGAAACACCTCAGGAAAATCACAAATTACAGGCATGTCTTCCAATTGTTTCTCCTTCGATTCCTTCTCCGTCACGTGTGCCAAAACCAAAAACGAATGACAACCTCGCTCGACACACTTACGGGCTTTAATACAAGATATGACCTTTAGTCGAGACACGCCCTTGTTACTTTTGACTATCAACATCTTGTTTCTGTACGGTATACGAACAACTTTCTCGCCACAGACGATAATGGCATCATGCTTGACAAGCCAATCCATACCGATTATGATGTCAAACGTACCAAGCTCAATCGGCATAAGATCAATTTCAAAAATATGGTTCACTAAATTCAAAGTGCAACCTTTCAAAATAGTGTTCGTACTAACTACCCTTCCATCAGCTAATTCTACCTCATAACTAGCTCTTATTTTAACCGGTTTGATATCGAGCATGGAACTAAATCTAGTATCCACAAAACTCCTATCGGAACCCGAATCAAATAAAACAGAAGCATAGCGGTTATTGAGCAGAAACGTACCAGTAACCACATTCAAACCTTGCGGCTCAACATCCTTAATCGCATATGCTCGGCCACGAACTTCTCCCATTTCCTCTCGCTTAACCTTCCTTGGGCATCGGTTCCTAGTATGACCTTGCTCAACACAATCATAACAAGTTGGAATGGGCTGAGCATTTGCACCCGTGGCAACACTCTTTTCCTTGCAGTACCTTGCCTTATGCCCAACCTTTCCACACTTGTGGCACTTGATCGTACATTTACCAACATGGCGAGTAAAACAACGTTCACACACAGGAAGTGATCCAGAAGACACCTTTTCATCAGTAGGAGTGATGTGTAGTTGTGTGGTGTATATTTTATTGATTCAAGTTTTAAATTTATATTTTTCTGACTAAACCAAAAACAACACTTTAACGGGCAGTAGGGTATCGAATACTTGAATCGAGGTTAAATCTATAAATTTAATTAATATCTTGGTTATCTAATCTATGTTAATTCTATTCTATTCTAAACCTATGTTAAACTTATGTTAGTTCTAATTCCAATTCTAACAGGTAAAAGGGGGTTTTCAGCCGGAGAGACCGGCATAGGTTGGTTGGTGACTGCAATCAATTCAAGGCACTTTAACCCACGCAAGCTAATTAACAGAAGATAAAAGAGCGGTCGAGCCTAATGATAGAAA
>BQNB010139842.1:0-17496 GCA_026074375.1 Tanacetum coccineum
CTAACTATGTTTAAGCTATATCTAACATAAAGACATAAACTTTAATATTTTTAACAAAAAAATTTATTGTTAGCCTTAAAATATTAAGTCAAACAAGGAATCGCGGTCTTTATTTAGTAAACGTTATAATCGGCTAGAAAGGGTAAACAGGCTCATTTATGTAAGGTAATTAGTCACGTGTTATGGGCTAAAGCCCACAAGATCTAAGCCTGGCCCATTAGCAAAACCACACGCCCAACAAGCTCATACGAGCCGGCCCAAGTAATGGTATAAATACCCTTCTCCAAGATGGAGAGGGTGTTGGTTCTTTCACTCTTGTAAGGATCCATCCAAACACTCCTTCTAATCTAATATTTCTCTTTACTTCTCTCTTATTTTCTTCCTTCTTCTTTCTCTATTTTCTATCACTCGATCTATGTATGTTGTGGAAATGATATAGCTTAGTTCCTACAATTGGTATCAAGAGCCATGGGGTGGGTTTAGCGATTGTGGTTTTAGATTCAAAAGTTTTTGCTTTTGTTTCGCACGTCATAAGAAAAAACGCTCATATCGAGCTTATTTTGAATAAGATAAGTTTTGTTTTTTGACGAACCATTTGTACTTTCATTGATAAAACTTGTTTATCTTCAAATCTGTAGTGTTTCATAACCTAAATCACACGAAATATAAAGATTTAAATCGTGCGAAATAATGCAAAAAGATTAAGCGTGCGATTTATGTATGATACGTGTGATTTAAGGTTGAGGTGTGCAATTTATGTGTACAAAATATGTATTACATACTCGTGTGATTTATGTAATCGGGTTGTTACTTTATGCGAAATACTACAAAATCAAGAACAAAACTTTGCCAAAAATTTTGGAACCGTGCGAAATATTACATTGCATAAGTTGTGAGAAATATGTTTTAGTCACAGGTGTGGGAAATAAGTAAATTACATATTCATGCGATTTATGTTTGTGCAAAATAAGTTAACTACAGGTGTTACATACTCATGCGAAATATGATATAATATAGAACAAGATTCTGTCAAAATTTACGTAAGTGTGCGAAATGTGTCTTGTACCAAAGTGTGCGAAATATTACATGTAACATTCATGTGATTTATGTCATAACATACTTCACCGAATTTCAATTTCGATAAAGGCTATTTCGGTTCAAGTGAATTTCGGTTCAAGGTTTTTTCGGTTAACTCAATTTGGACTTCAAGAACAACAATTCTATTTTAACGGTTTCTTCTTGGTTTAGTAAAATCCCGCGAAAGACTCACATCTTTTTTCATTTTAATCAAGACTTGTAAAATCCCATGAACTAGAATCTTCTTCATCAAATAACAACAATCACTCCACCTACTTAGGATTCTTCAATATCATCTTCACTTCATAACAATCAAATCATTCATCATGACTACTCCAATTACAACATTCACAACATACAATCAAATGCATAACAACATCATGGCAGCTGATTCAAGAGATCGTCCACCAATGCTCGCACCGGGAAGATATGCTTAGTAGCAATCATGTTTCATGAGATATGTTGATAACAGACCAAACAGTGAAGCCTTGAAGAAATTCACCCTACAAGGTCCTTATAAAATTTCTGATATCGTCATTCCAGGTCAACCTGCAACAGCTAAATCTCTAGAAGTTCCAGAATGAACATTAGTTGAGACATTCTCGAATATCTCTCTTGAAAACAAACCTCAAGATGAAATTTACTCAATTGTTGATGCTTGCAAGACAGCTCATGATATGTGGATAGCCATTGAAAGGCTACAACAGGGCGAATCTCTTAACAAGCAGGATGTGAAGACTAGTTTGTTTTGGGAGTTTGGGAGATGGAGAGTCAATTAAGTCATACTACTCCAGGTTTTACAAAATGATGAATGAAATGGTAAGAAACCAGTTAGAAGTAGCTACTATGCAAGTGAATGTTCAGTTTCTTCAACAACTTCAACTAGAATGGTCAAGATTTGTGACTATTGTCAAGCAAACCATTGACTTAGACAAGGAATCATATCACAAGCTCTTTGAAATTTTGAAACAGTACCAAAAAGAAGTTAATGAAATCCGTGCTGAGAAGATAGCCAAGAATGCAAATCCATTAGCACTTGTTGCTGCTGCTCAACAATATCCAGATACTTATTATCAAGCACCAAAACCTCACAGATCATATGCACCACCAGCAAAAACATCACCTTCAACCAGATCTCATGCAACTACCAGACACAAAGGCAAAGAGATAGCCAAACCAATCACACCTCCATCTGAGTCAGCTTTTGAAGAAGACAGTGATCCAAAACAAGCTCAGAGAGATAAGGAAATGCAGAAAAACTTAGCACTCATTGCAAAATACTTCAAAAAGATTTACAAACCTACCAACAATAACATCAGAACTTCTTCAAACTCCAGAAACAAGAATATGGATACTACTCCAAGATATGTGAATGAAAATCAAACTGGTCAGTTTGCGAATCAGAGGACAGTGACTGTTGTTGGGGCTAGGGAGACTGTAGGCAGTCAGGTAGTGCAGCAGACTGTGATACAGTGTTTCAAGTGCAAGGAATTTAGGCATTTTACTAAGGAGTGCAGGAAACCAAAAAGGGCAAAAGATTTCACTTATCACAAGGAAAAGATATTGCTGTGCAAACAAGCTGAGAAAGGTGTTTCATTACAAGCAGAGCAAGCTGATTGGCTAGAGGACACGAATAAAGAAATTGGTGAACAAGAACGAGAAGCACATTACAATTTCATGGCAAAGATTCAGGAGGTCTTACCTGCAGAATCAGGATCTGATGTGGAGCCATTGGAAAAGGTACAATACGATGTTGAATTAATGTGTTTTCTAATGAGAGTATGACGAGGTGTCATTTTATACACTATTTTGGGGTCATTTAACCCCCTAAATAATGCAAATATGCCCAGATTATGTGCTTAATCGTTTGTTTTTAGGTTTTTAGCACTTGGATGGCATTTGAAGGAAATACACGTGACTTGGGCTCATTTAGTAAAGAAACAGACAAGATTACGAACCTACACTAAATCTCTTGAAGAATCATTCACATAGAGCATGGAGATGGCGTCGCAAACATATAGCGATACCGTCGTGATCTATCTAGTGAAGGCGTCAGAAATCTAGTGATGGTGTCAGGATGTGGCCGACTTAAAAAGGATCTAGAATCATCTACGTGGCAACGGCGTTAGGACTTTAAAGTGATGTCGTCGCAGCGATTTTCCTATATATATTAAACCGAAATTAGTAATTTAAGTGTGTAACTTTGTATAACTTTAGGGAGACGAACCCTAGTCATTCCAGTAACTTTTAAGGTCATTTTTAGGGCCTCAAAACCCTATTGTAACTACCTTTAATCCATGTTTTAATCAAGTAAGATTGTTTATCATTAATCATTCAATGTGTCTATGTGTTGTTTGATTGATTTATGTTCTTGCTTTATATTTAACATGCTAGGATAAACCCTCCTTTGTATTTACTTATGATTGCATGAAACTTAGGTTGTAGATCCTTTTGATGTTGCTTCTTGTTGATGGATGTGCGCGTTAGGCTCTAGAAAACTAGCCATAAGATATTAAATTGGCATAGACGTCTAGGGAAACGCGAGTAGTGTAGAAAGGATACTATCAGTAACAGTCTTCATACTACCTTACCCTTAATATGGTTGATCCCTATTAAGATATTTCACATGCATTTAATATACTCTTAGGGGCCTTGTAATAGTCTTCATATTACCTTATATGTGTGTTGCCCTAACAGAATATTAAATAGACGGCGGGTTCGTGTAATCCGTTCATAACCAAGGAAATACTTACACATATCATCACAAGTGTGACAAAGCAATAGATCTAGGAGAAGCAATCTGAGGAGTAGTGCATGATTAAGTAAATACATCTTTTTATCATAAAGTTATCACCTTTAGTTTAGATTATATTTAGTTTAATTAGCTAAAACAAATCAACCTCTCAAACCATGATATTTACTTGCTTTATTAAAAATATAAAAACACAAAAAGAATCTTCTCTCAACCCCTTAGAATTATGTTAGACCGTGTTCGAGCCTTCCCAACCTATTCCCTTAGAGAATGATAACAACCCCCGAGTCTTGCCTATATTACACTGCAACGATTGGGTACACTGCTTGGAGGATTGTAAAAATTCCTATGAAGTCTTCGCAACCCTCACATTAAGTTTTTGGCGCCATTTCTGGGGAATAGTTAGGTTTTGATCATTGTTTAACTTAGGTCTACTCGCTTGATTCTTATCAAGTGAGAATTTTAATTTCAGTACATTAGCTTTCTTGTAGTCTGTCTTTTCTTTGTGTTATTTGTTTCGTAATCCATTCTCGTCAACTACCATGGGAAATGCGAATCCTAATGGTACTCTTAGAGATTACTTCAAACCTAGCCACGAGGGCTACATGAATACCGTTGAGCTCCCCGTAGGGAACAATGTGGTACCTTTTTAATCCAACACCATCTGGTTGGTGAAAAAAGGATGCTCATTCCACGGACTTCGGTTCGAGGATCCTAACCAACACCTCAAGGATTTCTTAAAACTTGTGGACTCACTTGACCTTAACGGTGAAATCAGGGAAATAACCTGCATGCGTTTATTTCAATTTTCCCTTTGTGATCAAGCTAGGAACTAATTAAACGTCTTCCAGCAGGATCCATCACTACATGGGAGGATCTTACTACTCGTTTCCTTGCTCAATTATTTCCACCAGGAAGGATTGCAAAACTTCGCAATGACATCCTGATGTTCCAACAACATTATGGAGAATCTCTCTCAAAAGCATGGACTCGTCTTAAAGAATTACTCCATAAAGTCCCTCATCATGGCATAAATCTTTGGCTTCAAGTCTAAATATTCTATGATTGCATCAATGATGACTAAAGAAAACCATTGATTATGCCGCTGAAGGCCGATTAAGAAAATTAAGTGTAGAAGAGGCCTGGGCCACTATCAAGAAGTTAGCCCAATATGAGGACAAAGGGTGGAACGACCCCGTCGAGCCAGAAGAAGGAAGTCTTAACCATGAAAACCTCGACATCGAGCAATTACTAGGAGTTATGAAATATAAAGTTGATGCACTTATGAAGGACGTTATCTCGCTAATAGGGAGAAGTTAATGCGTATTTAGGATGACAAGCAACGAAATATATCAACTACCCCCAGAGCCATCACGTCAAGAGGAATTTGAACATATTGTGATGAACTTCATCCTCGATTAGGAAGAGAGAGTCAAGCAGCTCGAAGAGTATATGAGAATGATTGTTAGCGATTTTATACAACTCTCTTTGGAAGTTACGAGAAGGTTAAAGGAAAAGATAATAGAGGAAGGGAGCAGGATAAGAAAAATCGAGAAGATTACAAAACACCCAGACGTAGAGGTCCTGGAACCTCTAGCCCATAAATTCCCAGAAAATCCTACAAAAATATACCTTCAAATCTATCCCCACGAACTCATTATGGATAAGATATTTCCAACTAAACTTCTTAAATCCACTCAGTTTTTGGAAAAGTACCTTCGGATTTAAACCGGGTAAAAGAGCTAGTCGAAATGTCGGATACCGATGTGATGATGAAAATTCCCCAACAACCCAGTCAACACCTCATAATTGCCTGACCGTTAGGAATTATGGCCCTACTAAAGGCAAAACCCTATCACACTACTCTTTCACACTTACCCAAAGTAATCGGGTATTTGACCCCGGGGGAAGGGGGTTGTTGACTTCCCCTAAGAAAGTTAAATATCTTTAAATGAGGGATTTTGAATGACTTGACCATCCTGACGGTGTCGGGAGCAATACACGACGCCGTGACTACAAGCTGGGCAGGAATATAAAAACCATATCTCCTCCCTTATTCTCTTCCACCAAAACAAAAACATCTCTATCACCACCATAGCCGACTTTGGATTTAGATCTTGCAACATGGAAGGAAATCATCCCTAATTGGTAAGTGATTCACCCCTCTCATCTTTACTCTTCATTCATCTCGGTTCGCTCTCAATTTCGCTTAATTATGATTTCACCCAATTAGTTTATACCATGATCTAATTGGTCAAAATTAATGGTAATCGTGCACTAGTCTAAGTAGTTTATTAAGGTATTAAATCACCTAATCTCAACACTTTCACAAAAACAACTTGGATCTAGGTCAATGACTATGATTTTCAAATTTTTATGGTGGGTCTGATTTTAAGGGGGTGTTTGGAAATTGGTTTTATGGAAAATAGCTTAGTTTTCCCTCGCAAAACCATTTTTTAAACAAAATGATGACGACGTCGTGACCCTCTGATCAAGAACAACTAAACGTATCTTGCTAATTCCATTCATTTTTGTGTTGATTTCATTCTAGACAATGAGCAAAAGATCCAAGAGCACAAGAGGATAATCCTCCACCTCTTAAGAAATCTCATTGGAAGAAAAGATCTGAAGATTCAGAGTGTTCGAAAATGGGGTGCACCAATTAAACTATTACACTCTTACAAGGCGCCCCATCCATTTAGGGGACATCATTTATTGGGAGTTCCTCGCTCGCCAAAATCTCAATCAAGCCTTCTTCGATTCCATCAGTACCGACCCTTTCTCCAGGCCTCAATGGGGAAATCTTTTTCGTGTGAATGAGCCCATCTACCGGGAATTGGTTCGTGAATTCTTTTCTTCATTTAAATTTGAGGCCTCCGCTTACAAGTATGATCTAGAACATAAGGGTGTTTAGTTTAGATTAGGAGGCGAGCCAAAGGAGATGTCTCTTTTAGAGTTGGGATAGAGAGTCAGCTTGTACATCGAAAGAAGGTCTAGGGATAATGTGACCTTGAATGGATTAAGTAGGGCTGAGATAGTAAAGGTAAATCATTTGTTGATGAAATTTTGGCCAACCATTGGGGACAGTGGGTTCAATGTAGGAAACACAAGGGTGGCATCTATTAGGGACCCTAGGGTTAAGCTAGCCCACCGTTGCATCGCAACGACCATTGCAGAGAGAAAGGAAACCACCCATAGAGTCACCAAGATTGATCTTTACTATCTCTATTGTATCTACACTCTAGAGGTTATTTGCAACATTCCATATTGGCTTTCCAAATACCTAAAGGGAGTAAGGGACAAGAATTTGATTTATGGAGGGATGTTTGTTACTAGGATTGCTAGGTCATTTGGGTTGTTGACCAACAAAATAAGGGATGCATTAAGTATTGAGCCTCCACCACATGTTTTCAAGAAAAAGACATTGATTTCAATAGGCGTTATCATGGAGCTTCAAAATGGGATATGCGTTTGGCCTACAACACAAGCGGTCGAGGAGGAGGATAAAGTTGAGGAAGAGGCTAGAGGGGACGCGAGTAATGAAGGGGCTAGTGGTTCCGCCAACATGTACCGTAACATAAGCTAAGGTGATTGGCAAGTTTGCCAGGTGCGATGGATGGATCAGTAGGACGAACATTAGGGGTGGCTTAACACATAGATGGGGAAGCAAGAGGAGCAGGCCAACTAGATGTATGACCACACCGTCCGCCAGTTCCAACACATGTCCACCCATGATAACTTAGATCCCCATCTCTAGATTAACCAATTCGCCGAGTGTGAGGCTGACTACCCTCCTTATGGCTATACCGACCACATGCCCCCTGGATATGAGTACCGATTTGGCCATGCTCTTGGTGGTTTTAAATGATTGTATTTGTGCTCTCTATTATCTTCCTTGATGTTTAAAACAATTATGATCTGTAATAGCTTAGGATTTAGATGTTTAAACTCTTGCTTTGAATATTTCTATGCATCATTATCTTTTGGTCTATTCATTATTGTGAATTTTAATTCATTATTGTTTGTTTTATAATATTTGAATCATTTTGTAATCATGCTTTGTTTGTTTATAACTTCGTCTTATTTACAATCAAAGGTATTTTGCACAAAATAAGTATAGGGGAATATATCCAGTTTATAGGAACCAATTCAAACATTTAAAATAAATTGTTTAGATTAATTCGTGTCAAGTTTTGAGTCATATGATTGTATTGACTAATCCCAGGTTTCATGCAGCAATTTCATACAGGAAATAACTTATATAATCGAGTGCAGGAAGTTTTTCAAAGAAAACAAAAATAAATTTTTTGCTCAGAGCTTGGAGACGTCGTCAGGATTAATCCTAACGGCATCTTAAGCCCATCTATAGGAAAATTTGAAAATTTTCAAGTATATTTGAAATATAGTTTGTATAACATTTAAAATTTGTAATTCTTTTATAAACTTATGATTGCATCATTATTCTCATCCTATCTTTAATGCTTTCATAGAGTCAAAACCCTAAATTCTCATTGTATATATATCTATCCCGTCGATTTTATGCTTGGTGTAGTTATCTTTTTCTTTGATTACATGTTATATTTGATAAGAAGAAGCTTGGAAGTTCTTAGGAAGTTTCATTAGACGATTCTTGGAGGACGATTTAACCAGTTATCGCATGTTTCTTCTCTATGATTGAGCAAACCAGGGGAGTACTAGTTTCTTTTACTTGTTTTCTTTTACTTGTTTTCTTTTCCCTTTATTCATCTTTACGGGTAATTCTATAGAACATTGGGGACAATGTTCAACTTAAGTGTAGGGGGGAAATAATCCTTAGAAACTATCTCTTCAATTGCCATTTGCTTTGTCCTTAAAATGATGGGTGATATATCGTAACATAGCATAAAATGGTAATTTTGACTAAAATTTAATTTTTTTTATGACACATACCTATGAAAACTGAGTATCAATAGCGTCTCATGGATAGGAATTTATATGACTAGCACAAAAACCCTTAGAATTCCACCTCAAAAATGTGAGGTTCGCCTTTAGATCATTAGGAATTCGGGTAACCATTTTTTATACCCAAGATAATTTATACCTTTAGTTTTCTCGAGTTAAGGTTCAAATGCAGTCATATGTGTCTATTCCATCGTTATAGATGTGTACGTATTGTCTTTGTCGCCTTTTCTGGAGCATCGGTATCGGTATTAAATTATATGAGTGTACCGATAGTATATTAAATTCTAGAACTTTTTTTTATGATGCATCCCAAGACCGCATAGTAAGTATTAAGATTTGCTAGATAAGAGGCACTAGGATTAACCTATGTTTTAAACCTGTAATTGTTATTATGGTCATACCAATCATATAACTATCCCACACCCTTGCCATGCACTCATTTTTAGTGCAAGATACCCTTAGTACAACCCTTTGAGCCTATCCTTTTTCATGGTTCTTGTAATTTTATGGTTAAGCCAAACTTTTAATGAAGAGCATTGTCAACCCTTAAATTAATTGTCACACCCAAATCGCCTTAGCCTACCTTATATGTACTCACTTTTAGTACATTATTGTTTTAACCCAAAGTTAATTTTTGAGTACACGGTTGCTAAGTCCTTATCCTTGTAAATCCTATTTTGGGACGATTAGGATTCATGGTAGTATTCATCTTATGAAGAATTAGGGAAGAAGTAATTTATTACCCCCAATAGAGCTCAATAAGCTCCATGTTATGTTGATCCACCTCAAATCGGGTCATTAGTTAGATTGTAAATATCGAATATGTAAAAGTTCAAATGTAGAGGTGTATCTATAAACCCTCATGATGTATTATATGTTTAAGCAATGGCAGGACAAAAGTGTACAAAAAATGTATAAAAAATGTATATAAAAAAAGAGTGAAAAATGTACAAGCTGTCCTTTGCTTATGTCTATGTTTATATTATAGTCAATAAATGAAAAAGAAAGAGATTGATATAGAGATGTGTAGAGTTTGGATATCTTGTCCGAGTTCTTGGCTTACCAACCCAACCAACATGTATTGTTATAATTAGCTAACCCTTTTACCCCAACTTCACCCAAAAGTCACTCCTCAAATGTATCCCATCTGTTTCCATTTCTGTTAATGTTATCTTACACCTACACCTCATAACCCTTTAAAATACCTCTTTGATAGTAATGAATAATGCTTGCGCCTAGCGGTGGAGGTTTGATCCTTTACCAAGCCTATGGTAATTTATATTCTATGATAGGTAATGAGTGTTAATCTTTCATTTCCCATAGTTGTTATAATTTATTATACACCCGAGTGAAAAAGAGAATCCCAAACACTTATGTGAGGTGCTAGTATGTACTTTATGTGCTTTTAATTACAAGGTCTAGAAGGTTGTGTTGTAAAATGCTTTTAGAGAGTATGTTAAAAGCCCTCAATATTGCTATTGTCTAGGTAGAAAAGCCCATTTGATTAAGGACAAGCAAATCCCAAGTATAAGGGTATTTGATGAGGTGTCATTTTATATACTATTTCAGGGTCATTTAACCTCCTAAATCTTGCAAATATGCTTAGACTATGTGCTTATTCGTTTGTTTTTAGGTTTTTAGCACTTGGATGGCATTTGGAGGAAATACATGTGACTTGGGCTTATTTGGAGAAGAAACAAATAAGATTACGGACCTACACCAAATCTCTTGAAGAATCATTCTCACAGAGCGTGGAGACAGCGTCGCAGACATAAAGCGACGCCGTCGTGATCTATCTAGTGACGGTGTCAGAAATCTAGCGACGGCGTCAGGACGTGGCTGACTTAAAGATGATCTAGAATCATCTACATGGCGACGACGTTAGGACTTCAAAACGACGCTGTCATAGCGATTTTCCTATTTATATATTAAACCAATATTAGGGTTTTAAGTGTGTAACTTTGTATAACTTTTGGGAGATGAACCCTAGTCATTCCAGTAGGTTTTAAGGTCATTTTTAAGGACTCAAAACCCTATTGTAACTACCTTTAATCCATGTTTTAATCAAGTAAGATTGTTTATCATTAATCATTCAATATATCTATGTGTTGTTTGATTGATTTTTGTTCTTGCTTTATATTAAACATGCTAGGCTAAACCCTCCTTTGTATTTACTTATGATTGCATGAAACTTAGGTTGTAGATCCTTTTGATGTTGCATCTTGTTGATGGATTTGCGCGTTAGGCTCTAGAAAACTAGCCATAAGGTATTAAATTGGCATAAACGTCTAGGGAAACGCGAGTATTATAGAAAGGATACCATCGGTAACAGTCTTTATACTACCTTACCCCTAATATGGTTGATCCCTCTTAAGATATTTCACATGCATTTAATATACTCTTAGGGTCCTTGAATAGTCTTCTTATGACCTTACTTGTACGTTGCCCTAACAGAATATTAAATAGACAGCGGGTTCGTGTAATCCGTTCATGAACTAGGAAATACTTACACAGATCATCACAAGCGTGACAAAGCAACAGATCTAGGAGAAGCAATCTGAGAAGTTGTGCATGATTAGGTAAATACATCTTTTTATCATAAAGTTATCACCAGTAGTTTAGATTATATTTAGTTTAATTAGCTAAAACAAACCAACCTCTCAATCCATGATATTTACTTGCTTTCTTAAAAATATAAAAACACAAAAAGAATCTTTTCTCAACCCCTTAGAATTCTGTTAGACCGTGTTCAAGCCTTCCTAAGCTATTCCCATAGAGAACGATAACAACCCCCGAGTCTTGCCTATACTACACTGCAACGATTAGGTACACTGCCTAGGGGATTGTAAAACTTCCTGTGAAGTCTTTGCAACCCTCACATCAGAGTTAGCATTCTGAGCAACCTGAATCCATTAATAACACACATGTAGTGGAAAAGGATGATAGTAACATCATTCCTGATCCATCAAATATGTGTGATAATGATAATCAGACTGACCAAAATGATAAAGAATGTGACGATGAGTGTGTTTTGCGTGCTAATTTAATTACAAATTTAAAACTTGATACTGATGAAAACAGAAAGATTCTAAAGCAATTAAAGAAAGCAAAAACATCACTCTCTCATGAACTACAAGAGTGCAAATCTGCACTTGAAGAGTGAAAATCTAGTCTTGAGTAGTCTAATAGAACTCGAGATAGATATCTAGGTGCACTTCATGATAAAGAGGTTGAGCTTGAGAAGTATAAATATTTCAAAGATCGTACAATTGAAAATGACACACTTGAACGTAAATTAAAAGAAACTCTAGGACTATTAGCTTAAAAGGAACATGACATACAAGAAGGTTTGAAAATAAAAGCATATAAAGTTTCTGTTGTCAAAGAGAAAAATAATGAGTTAGTCAAATAGAGTCTTTTAACAAAATCAAGTTATGAAGGTATTGTCAAAGAGAAAAATAAGGTTATAAAGGATTTGAAACTTAAGGAAGGAAAATATATTGACAAATTGATTGCGGTGGAAAAACAACTAAAATTTCAAAATGAAATTGTTTATAAACGAAATCAGTCAGTTCAAACCATTCATATGTTAGCTCCCAAAGGTTCAACATATAATAGAAGACCAACTTTTGCAAATCTTATGTACCTCAAGAGAGCTCAATCTGAAAAACCATGTTTGTATGAGATTCCTTATAACAAATGTGATCTTGCAAACTTATTTCCCCTGATAGGGAAGAGACATTGACTCTTGAACAAGAGAGTAGATCAAAATTGAATAAAGACTTAGTGAAACCATACGACTAGACAAAGCAAAATAGTCTTTATGAAATTTTTAAACCACCGTTACGGGAATATCTTGATCAGTTGGCATATGCAATTGAAATTCAAAAGAAAATGTAAAGAAAATCTTTTGTTAAATATAAGCCACACATTGTAAAAAACATAGGTTTTCTACCTACGCAAAAATTGATAAGCAATAGTAGACAAGCATATAATGTAATGACCAATAACACATATCATTTCAAAGAAATTGTTGATTTAGCTTGGGAAAAACATATGAATGATAAATTTCATGCACCAACTACTAAAGATATGATTGTGCTTTTGAAAACTTGTTTGCTGCCTCTTACACTAAAGACATAAAATGATAGTTTCATATTTGTAAATGAACTTAAACAAGAGATGTTTGTAGATTTATAGTACATTTACTCACTTGAAAAAGAGATTGATGAATTTGAATCTGACAAAGGTGATTTTTCGAATATATATGATCTACTTCTCCAAAAGTGTGTTTTAAAGGATGTTATGTGTTCTTATTTACGTTCTTTATCTGATTTAGATGCTCATACTGAATTGAAATGTCTGTATCTTCATAAAATCAAAGAATGTGAATATCTTGCAGAAAAGCTTTCTAAACAAACTGAATCTATTAGTAAAGAAGTTTATAATGAGCTTTTAAGGAGTTTTGCTAAACTTAAACAACATTCAATTTCTCTTGAAATTACTTTATAACAATGTCAAGAACAAATGAAAAATTACATAGTTTGCAAACAAAATAGATCAACTATATTTCTAAAAGAACATAAACAATACTTTGAAATACAATATATGAAAGCTCAATTGCAAGACAAGAACATTGGTATAAGTGAGTTAAAGAAACTCATTGAGAAAATGAAAGGAAAAACTGTGGATACTATGTTTAATAAACCATCTGCTGTTCGATAACCAAATGCTCTCAGGATTCCAAAACCATCAGTCTTAGGCAAACCGACTACTTTTTTAGACTCTCTTGAGAGGAAAAGCTTTTCAAAGACAAAGTCGGTTACCAAAACTAATGTGTCAGAGGGTTTATCAAAACCAGTCACTACACAGATTTTACTTCAAACAGCAAGACAAGATGTAAGAAACAAAATTGTGATTAAACCAGGAATGTATCAAATTTACACTAGGACAACACAAACTAGAACACCATAGTTGCCTCAGACTTCTAGGAATACTAATCCTCGCGTGTCTACCTCTACATGAGTAATTAACAACACTAGTGTTAGCAGACCACAACTTAGGAGCACTCAGATAAAAGAAAAGGTCATGCAAGACAATAGTGAAGTGAAGTCTAAGAAGACAGAAGTAGAAGACCACCATAGGATTTTTGGTATTTCTAATAAAACAAAGTCTGTAACTGCGTGTAATGACAGTTTAAAAGTCAGAACTTCAAATGTTAATGATGTTTGTGTTACTTGTGGAAAATGTGTGTTTAATTTGAATCATGATGATTGTGTTTCTAAATTTATCAATGACATGAATGCTAGAACTAAGAAGCCTAAATTAGTGCATATTAGTACTAGTTGCAACACTCCATAAGAAAACAGTTACATCAGACTCCATTATCCCAAAATCCAAGAGTTACTTTAGGATGCTGTATGAGAAAACAAATAAGGCATAGGAATGGTGGATAGAAAAACAATGTCCCACAGGATATAAATGGATTTCTAAGACAAAAAAGAAATGGGTGCCTAAAATTAGGAAAGAATATGTAAACACAAGTATTAGTCCCACCATAAATAATGCATCTAGGATAACTAATGATCTTGAAACTCACAAACACTTTAGGATCCAATTTGTCAAATGCTCCATCGTCCTCTAATTCTCTTACAGATTGTGCAACTCATCCTATTCATTGTTGAATCTGGATGCACTAAGCACATGACGGGAAACCTCAAGCTTCTGTGTAATTTCATAAAGAAATATCTGGGTACCGTTCATTTTGGGAATGATCAATTTGCTCTAATTCTTGTTTATGGAGATTTGGTTAAAGGAAATATCATGATCAAGAGGGTTTATTACGTCAAAGGCCTCAATCATAATCTATTTTTAATTGGTTAATTTTGTGATGTGGATTTGGAGGTTGCATTTCAGAAATCTACTTGATTTATGAGAGATCTTTAGGGAAGCGTTACATACCGGTAATTGAGGATCTGATATCTACACAATCTCTCTTCAAGAGACATCTTCACCAACTCTAATTTGTTTTCTAGCAAAAGCTTCACCAACTTAAGCATGGTTATGGCATCGAAAACTTTATCATCTTAATTTCGACACCATCAACTTGCTTTCTAAGAAGGATATTGTGAACGGCTTACCAAAGTTGAAATATGTCAATGATCAACTATGTTCATCTTGTGAACTGGGTAAAGCAAAAAAAAGCACATTCAAGACAAAGGCTGTTCCAAGTTTGAAAGGACGGTTAAATTTGCTTCATATGGACTTATGTGGTCCAATGCGGGTTGAAAGCATCAATGGGAAGAAATACATTCTGGTAATTATAGATGACCACTCATGATCTACTTGGAATCACTTTCTAAGAACCAAGGACGAGACACCAAAAGTTCTTAAAAACTTTCTCATGATGATTCAACACAATCTTCAAGCTCAAGTGATTACTGTTCGTACTTACAGAGGCATAGAGTTCTTAAACAAGACACTTCATGCTTATTTTAAAGAAGAAGGCATTGAACATCAAACTTCCACTCCTAAAATACTTGAACAGAAGGGCGTTGTCAAAAGACAAAATCGTACTCTCGTTGAGGCTACTCGAATGATGCTTTTAGCTTCTAAACTTCCATGATTCTTTTGGGCTGAAGCTATAGCAACCGCATGTTACACTCAGAACAGATCTCTCATCATCCCTATATAGGAAAAAAGACCATATCACATCTTCAATGGTAGAAAATCTTCTATAAAACACCTTCACGTCTTTGGTTGCACTTGTTACATAACCTGAGATGGTGAAAACCTTAACAAAATGAAAGAAAAAGGGGATCCGTGCATTTTGGTAGGATACTCTACTCAGTCAATGGGATATATAGTCTACAACAAGAGAACTACATTGATAGTTGAATCCATTCATATCAACTTTGATGAAATTATTAAATTGTTAAAGGCGTCAGATTATGACAACTCTAGCCCCGTGCCCCAACTACAAAAGACTTCTGTTCCTAACAGTACAGAACTCGGAACTCATGACCACATCAATGAACCTTTAAGTTCAATGCTAGTTCCAAATGTTTCTCCTTCAGCAGACACAGATTCTTCACAATAAGAGTTGGATTTTCTATTCAGTCCTTTGTTCGAAGAATATTTCACTGCAGGAAATCAAAGTGTGCCAAAGTCTTCCTCTCTCTCTGATAATTTTCCAACATAAGACACACCACCTATAGTGAATGTTCAACCTACAATAGAACTGATCACTCCAACTACAACTGTCATTGCTGAGGAAAACAATATCGGTATTCATATAAGAAATTCAAGTAGAAAATGCAAATATTGACAAAAACTAATTTTATAACATCTTCAGTACACCGGTACGTGAAGAAGCAGAGTCATCTACTCGCTATGTTTATAATTAAAAAATGCATACATTCTACTAACTTCATCAATTTGAACATCGATGGACCAAAGATCACCTGTTAGAACAAGTTCGTGGAAATCCATCCAAGCTAGTGCAAACAAGAGGACAACTTGCAATAGATCCTGAAATGTGTATGTTCCCTCTCACCGTGAGTAAAGTAGAACCGACAAACATTAAGGAAGCAATGGCTAATCATGCATGGATCGAGGCAATGCAAGAAGAGCTTCATCAATTTAACCGACTCAAAGTTTGGGAACTTGTTGACAAACCCTTTGGAAAGACAGTGATTAAACTAAAGTGGTTGTGGAAAATAAAGAAAGATGAAGAAAATGTTTATATTCGAAATAAGGCACAACTTGTAGCTAAGGGGTATGCACAGGAAGAGAGTATTGATTTTGAGGAATCCTTTGCTCCAATCGCTAGCTTAGAAGCTGTTCGGCTTTTCATCGCCTACACAACACGCAAATCTTTTCCAATTTACCAGATGGACGTTAAAATGGAATTTCTTAATGGTCCACTGAAGGAAGAGGTTTATGTTACTCAACCAGATGCGTTCGTTGATCCTGATCATCCAGAAAAAGTCTACCATCTATGGAAAGCTTTATATAGATTGAAGCAAGCTCCAAGAGCCTGGTATGATGAACTCTCAAATTTCCTGATGTCCAAAGGCTTTACTAAAGGTACTATTGACCCCACTTTGTTCATGATAAGATACGAGGAGGACATTCTACTTGTGCAAATTTATGTTGATGACATTATTTTCAGGTCTACAAATCTAAAATTCTCTAAAAAGTTTGAAAAACTAATGCACAGTTGATTTGAGATGTCTTTAATGAGGAAATGAAATTCTTTTTAGGACTTCAAATCCACCAATCCCCATGAGTTATCTTTATCAACCAGGCCAAGTACGTTTTAGAAATACTTAAAAAGCATGGTATGGATAAATGTGATAGCATTGGTACACCATTGGCTACTAAACCTAAACTAGATGCAGACTTGAGTGGTATACCTGTTGACCAAACAAAATACTGTAGTCAGATCAGGTCACTCGTGTATCTGACATCTAGTATACCAAACATAGTGCAAGCAGTATGTTACTGTGCATGTTATCAAGCAAGAGTAACAGAAAAGCACCTCATATAGGTTAAAAGGATCTTTAGATACTTAAAGGGTATCATAAATATAGGTCTCTGGTATCTAAAGGATTCTGGCTTTGAACTAACTGCATTTTTAGATGTTGATCATGACGGATGCATTGATACTCGCAAAAGCACTTCTGGAGGAATACAATTCCTTGGTGATAAACTTGTAAGCTGGA
>BQNB010139843.1:0-15593 GCA_026074375.1 Tanacetum coccineum
TAGTTTAAGCTTAAGTTTTAAGCTTATTTAAAGCTTTTTCAAAAGTTTTCAAGGTTCAAAATTGATTTTCAAAGCTTTTCAAAACCCTTGTGTAAACTGTGACTTTTAGAAAACACCACAAGTGCTTATTTAGTTAAGCACTTGGGAGTTTGAGTTTGAGTATTAAAAAAAGGTGTGTTTTGTGTGTGTTAAAAAGCTATCAAAACCCTCTTTGTCTTTTGACTTTGGTAAGTCAAAAATCCTCAAGTTTTTAAGTAACAGTTTTAAAAAGACAAAAGCCCTTTTTCATTCAGCAAAATCAGCAAGTTTTTATAAGTTTTAGGATGTCAAAATTGTGGCACAAGTCAATTTGCTAGAGTACTCTATCTGTTTTTTCTTATTTTCTTATTTAGAGCTTATTTGACAGCTTTTCTCAAAAAGCCGTAGAAGACAAAGTTGTTAAGCCCCACGAGCTTAACAACTTTGCTTTTTTGAGTTTTCAAAAAAAAAAGGGGAAAGACAAGAGGTCCGGGTGAGCAAGACTCGAACCCGTGACCAATCGATACATTCCCCTTTATAACACCCTCCTTACCACTGCGCCCTTGGGTCTTTTTCGTTAAAGACTCAAGGGGTTTAATATATAAGGGTGTTTTGGCTTATAAGCTTATAAACTGAATAAGCTTATTTTCGGGCTTATTTGTTAAGCAACTTTTTGTTTTCTTATTTTTCGTAGGATCTTTATAGTATAAAGTATTTTTAGAAAAATTTTCAGAATTTTTCGAAATAGTTTAATATTTTTTATGATTTAATTTCGTTAAAAGTTTAATTAATTCATAAAAAATACAAAAATTATCAAAAAAATATTTTGCTTTTTTAGAAAATTACCAAAAAAAAAATATTTTACAACTTTTTACTTTTTAAAGAACGGTCCGGGTGCGGGATTTTGTCTTGACTCGTTTTTGGGTCAAACGAACTCCGTTTTCGGTCTAGTCTTTTTCATTCTTCGTTATTTGTCCCATAGAGTAGTTTAGAAGTGAAAAATTCTTCGTAGGGTTATTTTTAAAGATTTTAGGTTTTTCCCCCTTTGTTCGGGATTCGGGCTCTCGTTTTCTAGTTTAATTTCGTAATTTTTAGGATTTTCTTAAACGTTTTTGAATTTCATAATTTCTAGGTTTTCTAAACGTTTTTGTTTGTTATTGTTTAATTGACTTTTCCATCTTTCAATACAATCTCTCCTTCAAACTCAAATCTTCGACTGTATCGATTTTCCATTCCAGCCTCGTTGGGGATAAACGACCCGGGAACACTCTATACTACTTCTCGGTATCATTGATTGTTGTTTTCAGATTATATATATTTTATATTTTATTATATATTATATATATGGTGTAAAATTCCGCAATCAATTTTTGGCGCCGTTGCCGGGGAGGCTGTGATACCGATTATCGTTACGTTTGACCATTTGTGTTTGAATATGTATTATTATCACTTTAATAAAAAACATTAAAAATACAAAAAAAATTTTTCATTATTCTTTTATTAGATATAATATCAATAAAAAACAAGAAAAAACAAAAAAAATATAAAAACATTGTCCAAAAAAGAAATAAAAATTCACAAACTGTAAAAATACCAAAATATAATATACTCAACAATAGATAATTCATAATAACTTCCGGTGAACTTGTTGGTTCCCAACTCGAACAAAAGATTTAAAAACTTGCCTTTTGTGTCACTTGCGAGGTACGGCTCACCTTTGAAAGTTAAACAAACTATAAGAAGGGTATAAGGAGGGTTGTTTACCAACAACTTACGACCCTAAAGGAGAAATAAGCTTCAGAATCCCTCTCTCTTCGCTCCTTTGTAGTTTTTTCTTTACGAAGAGCTACCGTGAAGCTTCTGATTTATAGGTTTAAAGTTGTCTTATCATTTGTCACGTAGTAAAAATAAATTGTGAATTAATGGAAAAAAAACCAAAATAATCTTCCTTTTTCTTCATATCAATTAATCTTTTTTCTTATCCCATCTTCATGATTAATTCTTATGACGCCATTCGATTATCGTTTGAATCCAATTTACGCGATTAAAGAATGCTCGTCTTGTGGAAGTTTGTACACTTCAAACTGTGGTTGTTCGAAAGGGAGTCTTGAAGACAAGATTCTTGTTCCTAAACCCCCTCGAAATTGTGTAAGGTGTGGAACCCCGGTTGATGGTCCGTATTGTCAAGGATGTGCTCTTTTACGAAAGGAATTTATGGAAGGTTTGTTTACAAACTGTGTGGAAAATGAATTTTTCAAAGACTTCCAAGACACTTCCGAGTCATCCGACGACAATACCAACGTTGTTAATGCTCCTCGAGAGCCAATCGTTGTCAATCAGGACCCCGGTGAAAATTCCTCACCAAGTCCTCCACACATTGACCATTGTTGTCACGAGTGCGGTGATTCGTTAGATGGAATCTTTTGTCGACAATGCACTTGTAAGTCTTGTGGGAAAGGTGCTCATTACGGTTATAATTGCCCTCCGAGAGTTCCGATTATCTCTAATCCGGAACCATGCAAAAATCAAACCATTGATGAGCCCCTACAAAACTTGCAAAGTTTGCAACAACAATGTCTTCTTGGCACATGCCAAAGATGTGGTTGCAATGAATACGATGGAGTTTGTTTTTATTGTAAAGTTGGAAATGGAACACAAATCAATGTTTCAACTCCGTACTCTTCTAACGATTCTCCAAGTGTTGCAAACCATCCTCCACAACCACAATACGTACCATACTCTCGTGAGTTATGTGGGAACGATTCTCATTACGGTTACGATTGTCCACCTCAAGTCCCGTTTGTCTACAATCAGGACCTGTGTTTCAATCAAAACTTTGATTATTTTCCACAAACTTCACCGAGTTTTCCACAACAATATCCTTGTTGTGAAAATTGCGGGGGTCCTCATGAAACCTTCCAATGTCAACCAATGAATGAAGACTATTATCATGAGCAAAATTCTTGCTATGATTATAATTCTTTTGGTTTTGACCAAGTTCAACCCCCGCAATATACCGTCAATCATCCAATCTTCAAATCTCAAAATGACCTTCTTAATTCTCAAAATAAGCTTATGGAACAAATGACAACCTTACGTGAATTGGTTGATCAAGCTATACAAAAGAAGGAAGAAGAAAAGCAAATTGCGGAAGAGCAAGCGGCTAAAGATCGATATTGGAAGATTCCCATTTGCTACGATGATGACGAAGACAACACCATTTTGTTTTTTATGAGTTTAGATTGTTATAAGTTAGGTTTATGAGTTTGTGGAAATGGGAGTATGTGGAAGTTTATTAATGGGATTGATATAAGGGGGTATAGAATTTTAAAGTGTTAGAGATTGTGGGGTTAGTGATTAAGTTAAAGTGGAATATTAGGATTAGGGTATTGGTTGTTTGGATTTGTGTGGTAATGGTATTTAATGTGAGTAAAAGATGAAAGTATTTTTGTGTTGGGAATATTTGGTTTTATAATAGAATATGTAGTGATTTGTTATGAATTTAGTGATGAGTGGAATTATTTTTATTATTAGTTGTTTCGTTTATTTTTGTTATTAGTTGATGGAGATGATTAATAAAAAGTTGTTGTAGAGATGAGTTTGAGTGTTTTGTGAAGTTGGTTTTGGTTGAGGTATTAGGTTTAATTAATTGTATTTGAAGGATGTTTATTTGTTTTTGATTTAGTATTTGGGATTTTGAGTGTATGTTTTGTTTAGCATATAATGATTAATTGTTTGTAGTATAACTATAATTTAATAATCTTTCTTGAGGAGTCAAAATTTTGAGTATATTTTAAGAATATTAAATTTACGCTTTAATATAGTAGAGATTAGTATGGCAGTCCAAATACTCATTCTGATTACTCTCCTATTAATAAAGTTTTCTACGTTGATAACGATCATTTTAAAGAGAGGAGCAGTGGCAGTACCAATACTCATGTTGATTTTTCTCAATATGATTCGTTTATCTTTGATCTTCGAAATCAGTTTCCTCCAACCGATAGAGTGACTTTAATCATGAGGAGTTCACCAATGAACTCACTCACATCATGTCTCTTCCGAATCTTGAATGTTTCAAATTTAAGATTGAGTTTCTCTTTTTGTTGCAGCCGGTTTCAACTCCTCAAAGAGTTGGTTTTCTTCCCCCTCATCTTTACAATAAAGAGGTAGGGGGAAGGGGTCATTATACTCGTTCTTTTCGTTACAAACGTTAAATACAAAGCAATCGTTTGGGTCTTTCTTATGCAATACATTAGTCGACTATTAAAGATCTTTGGTGTGTATTTACTTGATTGTGTTGGAGTTCTTGTGATCGCGTTATTCGCTCTAGCTCGCGGTTGTTGGTTTTATACAACAAGTGGTATCAAGAGCTTGGTTGAAAGTTCAAAGGCAGCTAGGTTTGATCAAAGTTACTTGGGCATCAAGTTGTCGAGGTCAAGAAGGAAGCAAAGGTTTTCAGTCGACACAAGGTTCTTGGGGTTTCGGGTTTTGAAGCTTCAAAGGTGTCGAATAGTTGCTGGTTTTCTTAGAGTACAAAGGTCTTGATAATATCGGCTTAAAGGGTTTCTTGCGATTGAGTTTTTTGGGTATTAAAAATCTTGACAGCAAGGTTCCTTGAGGTGTAAGGTTTGTTGACATCAAGGGTTAAACAAAAGGGTTTCTCGTATCTTGTTTTTCTGTCCAGGTTTTGCGACAAGAAGAAGAGGTCCGAGGGATTTTGTTCGTTTTTCGGTTATTGAAGATCCAAGATTGACAAAGGGTTTATTGGGTTTCTGGTTGTCAATGTTATTGGCAAGGATTAACAAAATCTCAAGGTTTTCTTTAGTTTTCGGATCATGGACAATCGACAAAAAATTTCTGGTGGTTTTTGGTTTGTCACATTATAAACAAAGAAGACATCAGCTAGTGGTTTTCGGTTTCGAAAAATAAAGGTTTACTTTAAAGGTGCAATGGTGCAATGTCCATGGGGGATATTTCTTTGATGATTGGTTTTTCTTCTTGGGGGATAAAAGGGGTTCCATGGTTTTTTTTTTACTATTAAAAAATCGTATTTCTAAATCCACTTACGTGAAGTGAGTATTTTTGGAACATGCCAAACACACGTTGGGCCAAAAAGATGGAGCCTTGCTTGTATTGGCATTGTAACTTGTTCAAGGGTTGTAAAAAGTAAATATTTTTTTTTTTTTGCTTTTTATAAGTTTCGTTTTTTTGTTGTGAAATTATTCAATAAAGGGGAAAAAAGGTTCGATGCTTGTTAAAGGTGTTTTATCTTTGTTCGTGTTTGCTTATACAATGTTTTTGGGTTTTCTGCAAATTTTGGGTTTTTAAGCAAGGGAAAGTCGACAAATGGGGGTTTTGTTCTATTGGGCCTTAAGGGGGGTAACTTTGTCGGGGTTTTTGTTCGAATTGTGGAGGGAATTTTTCCATGGTTTAGCCAAATTAATTAAAATGGTATAATAATGGGAAATGAGGTCGGGGGGGAACCAAAGTTTGGTCATCAAGTATTTCGATGGGGTACGGGGGAATGACCCCCCCTTTGTTCGGGTTTTATTGGAAGGTACGATGTAGGGGGGCTTTGCTGGAACAGTTTTTTGGGATTTAGTTGCATCATTGGTGGGGGGAAGTATACTTTGGAACACACGTTTACGGTGGGCATAAGATAACGTCATTCGGAAAAAAAAGTGGTTTACAGGCATATTGAATTCTTTGGTGTTGGTGGCGTTGATTCGGGTTCCTACGGGAGATTACCATGGAGAAGGACTGCTAAACAGAGAATTTTAAAAAT
The DNA here is from genome assembly GCA_026074375.1 of Tanacetum coccineum. Taxonomy (NCBI): domain Eukaryota; kingdom Viridiplantae; phylum Streptophyta; class Magnoliopsida; order Asterales; family Asteraceae; genus Tanacetum; species Tanacetum coccineum. Next base: position 5,804 of record BQNB010139843.1, read on the forward strand.
AATAGGTTTAAAGAACTTTATTTTTACATGACCCCATGTCGTTTTGCTAGCGTTTTGTACCTTAAAATGAAAAAAAAATAAAGTTTATATACTTTTTGTTCAATAAATTGCATACAGGTTAAGGAAAGTCGATATTGACATATTGATGGAGTTTTCACAAAAACTGGTAGGTCTCTCAATTTGGGAATGTATGTCATTTAAAATTACAACATTTAAACCTTTTTTCCTTTTTAAAAAACGAGCTAAAAAAATAACCAAAAAAAAATAACGGGAACTCTTAAAACATGCCCAAATTCGGCTTGTTTTGCTATGTTGTTTTTGTTTGCAAGGTAAACGGATTTTACTAAGAAAAGGGCGGTAAAAAACAAAAGGCCCAAAACGATCAATAAAAAAAAACACGGGATCGGGGTAATGGAAAAATAGAACTGTGAAAGGGACATAGGACCAAATCAAAAGCCGGAAAAGTCCAATTAAGGTCAAAAAAAGTCAAAACAAGGAAAAAGTTAATAATAAACCTGGGGGGTGTTCATAAAATGGGGGGCCCAAAGTTGTCAATCCCGAAGGCCAAAAAGTCCCAAAATAACCAAATTTAAAAGTAAATTATAAAAAGTTTTAAAAGGGTCTTGGGATAAATTTGCCCCTAATGACGAAAAACAAAGCCAAAACGACAAAACCGGACTCGGAATGGAAAAGACTGTGAAAGACAAAGCCAAATCGAAGCCGAAAAGTCAATCAAGTCAAAAAGTCAACAGAAAAGTCAACGGGTCAAAGTCAAAGTCAACCCAAGTCAACCCCGAAGCCAAAAGTCAAAGAAATATAAGTTTAGGGACTGAAACTGTAAATCCCTAAACTTATATTTAAAGAAGAAAAGAAGAGAAAAGAAGAGAAGGGCCAAACTGCCATTAAAGCAAAGTTATACCCCAAGGGGCAGTTCTGCCAACCCTCCTAAACTTGTACACATAAGGACGAGTTTTGCAAAGAGTTATATAACTCTTGGGGACTTGTTTTGCCAAGTCCCCAAAAGTTATATAACTACAAGGACGAATTATGCAAACACCAAATACACCTTCAAGGACCATTTGTGCCAATCTCTCAAACCCACACCCTGTCACTCTCTTTTTCATACAACAAGTTTTCCCGCCTTTTTTCCCCACAACCCAACTCACGGGTTAACTACCCTCCTTTTACCCTGCACCTCAAAAACCCCATGGTCAAACCTCTCCCCCCTCCTCCACTAAAAGCCTAATCCTATTTGGCAATCCCACTCTTTTCAAGAGTGATCAAACGGCTGTGATAATTGATTTTTGAAGATCGAAGGCCAGGATTTGTTTGCTCTCTCCCTCTCACACAACAAACACAAGCCTCAGTTATAAAAGAAGAGGAAGACAGAAGAAATACATGAGTAGTAGTTAGTTGTTTTTATTTTTCAATTTTCACTTTGTAATTTCTCGTTTTTAAGCATTTTTCTTTCAAGTTTTTAAGCACTTGTACTCTTATTCTCTAAGCTTGTACTTCTTAAATTTGAGTAATCACATTCAGTTTCCAAGTCTACTTGTCCTTTGTTTTCAATTTTAAGTCGAATTTACTCAATAAGCTCTTAATAAGCTCATTTGAGCTTATTCCTTTTCATAAGCTCAAATTCAGTCAAATTTTGTTAATAAGCAATTCATTTACTCATTTTCATCATTTACATCAAAAGTCATGATCACTTGAGGTGATTTGTGTTCATTTTGGAAGCAACAAGGTAAATAAGCTAAAATTAGCTTATTGAGGTTTAGAGGCTTGGGAGCCACTTAGGTTCATGTTTGTGAGCCACTCACTCAACAAGAGTGGCTAGTAGCTTGAGACTAGAAATTTCAGGTTTTATTTTCTTTAGTTCATTAAAGTTTGTGAGCCACTCACTCTACAAGAGTGGCTAAGTGCTGAGACAACACAACTTCAGGTTTAACTTTCTAAAATCCATTTTAGAATACTCATAGCTTAATGCAATTTGCTTATTCTAATGAATTCTCATGTCTATTCCTGTTTCATTTAGCTTAGTTAGGTTATAGATGTAGTAGTTTTAATCTGTCTTAGTTAAAACTCATTTAGATATTACTATTCAGTTCTGTCATAAGTGTTAGTATAAAAGGCTATAAGAGTAAGTAGCTTATTTTCATTAATAAGCTTTAGGTTTTATAGTTTAAAAAGCTTAAGTAGATGAACTTTAATAAGAGTAGATATAAGGTTTAAGCTGTTTTAGTTTTTAAATAGATTTTAAGCTCTATTTAGTTTTGACAGTCATATTAAAGGAGTGTTTGGATTTAGTTTTATTTGACTTGTAAAGTCAACTTCACTATGTCAAAGCTTTTCATTCAGTTGTGTTAGGGTAGTAGATCAAGTTTTAAGTAGGTTTTAAGAGTTAGATTGTTGAATTCAAAAGTTTAGAGCTTAAAAATCTTGTGCCAGCACCAGGGCAGTTTTGAGAGTTAAGTGTTTTTAGTTTTAAAGAAATTCATGGCAATCTAGAGGTCACTTTGTGTTAATGTACACTTATTTACATGTAATGAGTTAGTTAGAGAGTTCTAAAGTGGAAACTAAGCCTGCACTTAATTTTTTTGGTCAATTGCATCAGCAACAACAGTTAATACTGTTGTTGCTGTTCAATTTTCTAGTCCCTTTTAAGCATTAGAAATTAGGAGTTAGAGTTTGATATTAGATACATTTATAGTACTCCATTAGTTTTTTAGAATTTGTCATTTAGATTTCATTATTAAGCTTTTAATATAGCTTATTCAAACCTGCAAAAGTAGTATAGTAGCATTTAGGATTCTAGCTTATTTTCTATTGTGATTTTCATTTTTAGTTGATATTTGGAAAAACCTTTTATCTAGGTTAGATTTAAATCCATAGGTTAGCTTATATTCTAAATTTCAGCTTTATAGGATTAGTAATAAGCTGTTTAGCTTATTAAGAATAGCTTATCTCAGTTTTAAGCTAAAACTTGCACTTTTTAAGGCCATTTTTCTTGTAAAACTTGTTAACAAGTAGCTAATTTTTGTTTAGATATCTCTTGAACACATCTTAATCTACATTTAGCTTCTTTTCTTTTCCATTTTCATCTAGTAATAAGCTGGGAATAAGCCAAAATGTGAAAAAGCTAGGAAAAGTCCTAGTTTCTGTGAACAGTTTCAAAAAGATAGTTTTTTAGCTTATTCTGTTGTTTAAAGTAGTAAGAGCTTTTATTAAAGTTGTGGAGAATAAGCTCTTTTATAACTTTTTAGTTTTGAGCTTTTGCTGAGTTTTGCTAATAATTCACTTTTTCAAAGCCAAAATATAAGCCCAAGTCGCGAGGTTAGTTTGTATTTTTACCAAAGATCGGGGTACCCATTTGCACTATGGTGTAAATTCACCATGTTTTCCTCGCCTACCTTTTAGTTTCGTTGTCTTACAATTTTCTACCCTAGAGTAGAGTTTTCGAAAAATTAAAAAAAAGGGGGAAGACAAGAGGCCGGAGGTGCAGCAAAGACTCGAACCCGAGACCTCTCGATACATCCCCCTTTTTACACACACCTTATACCGCTGCGCCCGTGGGGTCTTTTTTCGTTTTTAAAGGACTCAAGGGGCTTGGTATTTATGTATGTTTTGGCTTTATAGCCTATAAGCTTTGCAACTGCTCATTTTCGGGACTTATTCTTTTAAGTTATTTTTGTTTCTTATTTTTTCGTAGGACCTTTATAAAATATGTTATTTTTTTAAATTTTTCTAGAATTTTTCGTAATTCGTTTACACATTTTTAATATTTTTTATAATTTAATTTCGTTAAAAGTTTATTTAATTCATAAAAAATACAAAAATTATCAAAAAAATATTTTGCTTTTTTAGAAAATTTTCTTTTGTCATATAGTTTGTAGGAAAAATACAAAAGTTTTCGTAGGGTCATTTTTACAACTTTTCCCTTTTTAAAGAACGGTCCGGGTGCGGGATTTTGTTTTGACTCGTTTTTGGGTCAAACGAACTCCGTTTTCGGTCTAGTCTTTTTCATTCTTCGTTATTTGGTCCCTAGAGTAGTTTAGAAGTGAAAAATTCTTCGTAGGGTTATTTTTAAAGATTTTAGGTTTTTCCCCCCTTTGTTCGGGATTTGTGCTTTCGTTTTTTAGCTTAAATTCATAATTTATAGGTTTTTCTTAAACGTTTTTGTTTGTAATTGTTTAATTTGACTTTTCCACTCTTCCAATTCAACTCTCTCCTTCAAACACAAATCTTCGACTGTATCGATTTTCCAGTCCAGCCTCGTTGGGGATAAACGACCCGGGAACACTCTATACTACTTCTCGGTTATATTGATCTTGTTGATTTTTAGACTTATATATATATTTTATATTTTATTATATATTATATATATATAGTGTGAAAAGCACCAATCAAGGAGTGTCATGTGTTTTTAATTTTCATTATTTGTTCTTAATGTTTGAATTATATCATGCTTTATTTTTTCTTTAACTTCGTCTTAATTGCAATCAAAGGTATTTTGCATAAAATAAGTGTAGGAGAAGATATCCGTTTTTAAGAACCATTTTCAAACATGTAAAATAGATAATCTGAGTTAATTCACACTTTATGTTTTTTTTGAGTCATATGTTTGTACTAACCGTTTTCGTGGTTTATGTAGTAATTTTTCCATGAAATAATTAATAGGTTATGTTTGCAGAAAATTTTCCAGAAAAGGAAAACGCAAAACCTGTCAGGTGTTCCTTACAGCGTCAGAACTGTAGAAGTGGAGATATCCACATTTTTTTTGAATTTTTGAAAAGTTATTTTTGTTAAATTTCTAGATTTTTAATTTTCCATGTTTTTGCCGAATTCCACGATTACATTAGTACTAACATTCTATCTTTATTGCATCCTTAGGAATTTAGTTTATGATTATATAAAGGTTGTATATTATTTACCGTCGATTTTACGCAGGGTATAGTTGTTTTTGTCTTTGATTTTTAGGTTATATTAGATAAGGAGAGTCCAGAAGTTCTTTGGATTTTCACCTGGACGTTTCTTGGATGAAGATTTAGCCGGATCATCTTGTTTCTTTTTCGATATTCAGCGAACCAGGAGAGTATTAGTTTCTCTCGCTTTTTATTTATCTTTTCTTTATTCGTTTTCGGGTACATGTAAAACATTGGGGACAATGTTCAAAATTACTGTAGGGGTAATAAAAGCCTTAAAAATATGTGTAATATACCGAAACATAGTTTAAGAAGGTAAATTTAGCCCCAATCTTAAAAAAATTTATGGCATATATCGGTGAAACTGTAGTGTTAGAGGCGTCTCATAGATATGAGTTATATGATTACCACAAAAACCGTACCACTCAAAAAATTCCATCATAAAAATGTGAAATTCGCCCCTACATCTTTTGAAATAAAAGCATTCATTTTTAATGCTTATGAGAGTGTACCGGTAGTATTATAGATTCTAGAACTTGCTTTAGCGATGCATCCCGAGACTGCTAGTGAGATCGCATTTGTGTGATTAGGATTTCCTAAGTGATAAGAGGAATTAAGATAACCCTTATTTATAGCATGCGTTTGTTATAGTTATGATGATCCCCTCGGTCATATAACTACCCCACACCCTTACTATGCACTCATTTTTAGTGTAAGATACCCCTAGTACACCCTTCTTAGCCTATGATTTTCACGGTTCTCATAATTTTTTGGTGGATTACAGATTATTAATGAAGAGAATTGGTTACACCCTACTAAAATGTTACACCCAAATATCCTTAGCCTTCCTTTTATGTACTCATTTTGAATACATTATTGTTATCACATTGTTTAACCCTAGTTAATTGTTTGCTTGATTACATGGTTGCTAAGTCGAGTCTATTGTTAGTGTATACAGTTTTAGGACGATTAGGATTCATGGTAGTTTTTATTATATAGAGAAATAGGGAAGAAAGTCAAATTATTACCCTCACACGAGTTTAATATACACCATAACACCATGTTTGTTTGATCCTTCTAATTCGGGTCATTAGTTAGTCTATCTAATTGAGTTATTAAAAACTCAAGTGCATGGGTGTCGTTATAAACCCCGAGTCGTGTATATTTATTTATATTCACCAAATGGTAGGGCAAAAGTGTATATACAAAAGAGAGAAAAAAGAAATGAAAAACAGAAAAAATAGAAAAAAGGAAAAAAAATGTTAGAATATACGGGCTGCCATCTTGCTTTTGTTTATGTCAAGAAAGAGTCAAGAAAAGAAAAGAAAAAGTTTGATGCAGAGTTGTGTATGATTGTTCTAGTTTTTGTCGAGTCTTGGCTTAGCAACGCCTTTTACGTGTATTCTTGTGAATGATTAGCTTTCCACCAGTAAATTTTCTCCATTATCCCTAACTGTGTTTCCTTTAGCCTACACCTAACGCTACAACCCTTTAAAAGACCTCTTTGATAGTAATTCCTATGTGCTTACGCCAAAGTGGTAAAGGTTTTGATTCTTTACCAAGCTTATGGTAATCTATATGCTATGACAGGTAGTGAGTGTTTATTTTCTTGTTTCCTATATTGTTATAATTCATTATTACACCGAGTGAAAGAGAGAATCCAATCACTTATGTGAGGTGCTAGTGTATAATTTTTGTGCTTTTAATTACAAGGTTAAACTGATTATGCCATAAATTATATTTATTGATTAGGTTAAATGCCCTCGACTTTGCTATTTACTAGGTAGAAAAACTCATTTGCTTGAGGACAAACAAATCTCAAATTTAGGGGTATTTGATGAGGTGTTATTTTATACACTTTTTCGGGGCCATTTAACCCCCTAAATCATGCAAATATGCCCAAATATTATACTTAATCGTTTCTTTTTGATGTTTTAGCATTTGGGATGCATTTGGAGGAAAAGCGTGTGACTTGGGCTCAATTCGGGAAGAAAATGGACAAAAACACAACTTTTCAAGATTAGGACTTCCATTCTGACGCCTTTAAGAAAAGTGCCAAGAAAGTGAAGTTTTTAATCAAAAGTGTGACTTCTCAGGTCTTGGAGATGGCGTAAGAAATCCACCTTGACGCCGTCAGGATCAAAGAGCAACGACATCATCATGAAGTGTGACAGCGTCACAGTAGTCTACAAGAAGAACCCTTTGGAAGATTCGGCGGGCTGACGGCGTCAGGAAACCCTAGCAACACTGTCAGGATTCAATTCCTATATATATACAAACCTTTATTTTTCATATTTTCATGTGAAAACTTGGGAGAACCTTTGTAGCTGATACTATAGTCGATTTTTAGGGTTTTATAACCCTTGTGTACTCATTGTTACTCCATGTTTAATTGAAGTGAAGTTCCTTTTCCCTTTTAATCATTAAAATTAACTTGCAAGATGAGAATTTCTTTCAAGAATGAATGATAAAAAGGTTGAATCTTTTGAAAGAAAAATAAAGAGGGATTTTTGAAACAATGTTGAACCTGAGAAAAAGAAAGAGTAAAGTTTTTCTATTTTTCCGACATTGAAAATACTCTCAACCATTTTGAGAATACCTATTATGTCGGGAAGTTGATTATGTGGTTTTATGAGGATTTTCAGCCTCGTGGATATGTTATTTCACGTTGAACATTCAGGGAAAGGTATTTGACCCGGGGATAACATTTCATGAGAAATCTTTTGAAAAAGATGACAAGAGTTCAAAGAAAGGTTTAGGCTATGAAAAATATAATGCAGTTCCACCTCCCTACACAGGAAATTTCATGCCTCTAACACCTGACTTGTCATTTACTAGTTTAGATGATGTGGAAAACTAGAAGGGGAGGTTGAATAGTTTACCGCTTTTTAATTTAATATTTAAAATTTGTTTATAAAAACTTAGATTCGACTTTTTGTGAATTCAATACTTGCACAATATGAACAATGTAAATATGTAGAAGTAAATAAAAGATAAGAGTTGGAAAGATCAAACCGCAACACAATGATTTATAGTGGTTCGGTTACGAATCTCTTCTTCGGCCTACTCTACTCCCCGAGCACCAAACTCGAGAGTTTTCTTCACTATGTCAACAAGCTCCCTTATGGCGGAGAAAACCGTACACAACGTTGCTTATATCAATTTCCGACACTAAGCTAGATGTCGAGTTCTAATCTTAGCTAGAACCAATCTATCACAACATAACTTCACGACTAGTTCACGACTTCACAACTTCACAACTGCTTCACAACTTCACTACACAACTTATCTTCACATCTTGATCACGGCTACACAACTTCTTCAATCTTCACAACTTCACACCTTCACAACTTCTTCTCACCACACTACTTATATCACAACTATCTAACACTACTAAAAAGGATCACCAAGATCCAACTATACTTACAACAATTACCAAATCCTAACAACTACACAACTTTATAAGATTTAAAAAAGATTTACAAGGTATGATATGGATGCAACAAGATTGCAATATAGATTTTGGGGTGGAATACTTCTTCACTAGATGATGGAAGTATTCTTCTCTTGCACTTGAGGAATTAAGCTTGGATCACTTAGAAACAAAGCTAAATGGTTAAATGATCAAAGGATTTTAGAGAGGATATATGGGCTGTTTTAAGTAGAAAGAATGACTGCAAAAGGTGAGAAAAATGTTAAGGAATAGTCCAGTATTTATAGGACAAGAAGGAGGAGCGGAGTCTATGGCCGGCCCCCTTAAATAGGGTGCCGACCCCCTTAAGGAATAGTCCAGTATTTATCAGACGCTCCTCTTTTTTGTCCTATCCAGGGTAGGTGTTTACTGGACCTTTTCTAGCCGTTTTAGGTTCGAAAATTTGAAATTCAAAATGTTTATTTTGAATAAAACATTTCTTTTCAATGTAGAAAATGTTTTGTATGTTTATAAACATGTTTACAACAGTTTATAAAAGTTTGAGGTTGAATAAAAATTTCCTTTGATCATAAAATGCATCAAGCATTTGTTTATTCATACCTTGAAGTGATATAAATTTGAAATGAATATTTACTCCTAATTACTTGTTTGTGTTTTAATTTTTCATTGAATGTTTTTATATTTTGTGATTATCAAAATGTAAGGATGTGAAAAATATTAATAATGTTTTTAGGCATTATTTCTATCAACAAAAAGTAATCTTTTAAAAACTTACGGAATACTTACTCTCTCTTCTTAATTGGTATTTTGGGAATTCTTCTTATTTATATTATATATATATATACAGTAAGGAATTTTCCAAGTCAATGACATCATACATATAGTTGACCTTTATGTATTGTCACATCATATCTTTCCAAATCTAGCCATAATCTTGGATTCTAGGCTTTGTAGGAAAAGGTGTTGTCACGATAACCCACAAACGTTAGCAGCGGAGTGGGGGTTCGAACTAAGAACATCGGTTGTTGATGCGATATCCTATTTGGGAGGAAGGCCTAAGTAGGGGTTCGAACTAAGAACAACATTCCTATTGCAAGAAAAAAAAAAATTATGATAATAAAAAAAAAAAAAAAATAAAAAAAATTCATTTTTTTAAAACAATTTATTAGTTTTTTTTTCTAATTTTCTTTTTCTTTTAGGCCAGGTTTTTTTTTTTTATTTTAAATATTTGCTCACAAGACGTCTTATTAGTAATACTGCTTAGATGAATTTCAACTATGAAGATAAATTGATCTATGGTTAAGTTAAAAAGAGTGCACACACCTTAATCATTAATTTATTCCCGGGAGTGAAAAATTCACAAGTTATAAGTATAAGAGCTTAATCATTTGGACTTATATTGACAATGATCTTGTTTATTAGCTTTGTTTAGTCT
>BQNB010139844.1:0-17495 GCA_026074375.1 Tanacetum coccineum
CATCGTAACGACGAAAATCATACATATATACATGTGATGAGAAATCCACTTGCGCGTCTTTAAACCTTAACCCTTAGTATATTTTATGTATATATACTATTTTCCATCCAATATAACTTATCTCTAATATTTAAAGAAAGTTACTATTTTTAGACTCTTTGTTTTTAGGACCGAACAATGGTCTTAAATATAATCAATTGAAATAATAGATTAACCGACCTTTAGTTTTGACCCGTTATGTCTTAATTTTTAAAACAGACAATCCTCGCGGCAAAGTAAAATGTCATTACGAACAACTTTCGTGTTTCGCCGGAAGGCTGAAACGGACTCGAAAGTGCTCAAATCGTTTAATTAATAGATATGTCAGATTTAATATATTAAAAATAACTTATTTCTTATTAAAGTGTATATTCCGATTTCGATTCAGTTTCTTCGTTATTGAGAGTTAAAAGTCCCGTTTTATATCAAAACGCCCGTAAAAATATAATTTGTTATATTTTGTAAACCAAAATCCGACCTTTCAAAATCTCGAACCCCGAATCCTACGTTCTATTTTCTGATTTAAATTACCCGTTATAAAAAGGCGTCAAAGTCCGTTTTTAGTTCAATTCTCGTCTAAACTATATCTAGTATCGTTTATACATTAATATCAGTCCCGTTTTAATATTTATAACATATTATACTAGACCGCGCAAGTTTCAATATGTTTCATCACATTTTAATTTGTCCGATCAATCAAATGAAACAATTAAATACTTTGTGGTGCAAAACCAACTCACCCTTTTCGGTGTCACCACAATTAGACGCACCCTACGGCTGTTTTCGACAGCCGAACCAAACAACCCTTTTCTTGTCATAATCAAACCAAACACACCCTTGTCGGGTTTAACCCGAACCCGACTCACTCCCGGTTGTCCCCGGCTGTCCCCGCAGCCTAGCCCGTCAACCCCGGCTGTCCCCGAGCCTAACCCGACACCCCGGCTGTTTCGACAGCCAACACAAACAAACGCGCCCTAGTGGTTGTTAACCCTTAACCCGACCCGACAACCCTTGTCCCCCCGGCTGTGAACGGCAGCCAACCAAACACTCCTTGGTGGCGGTTGCCATAAACCAAACGCACCCGTTGCGTGGTTGTCACAGCCAAACGCACCCCTAATTGGTGAAATAATAATCCAAACACACCCTTCCGGTGTTATAAGAACCACAACGCACCCTAGTTGGTACACGACAAACCCACACGAACACCCTTTTGTGAAAAACACAACCAAACGCACCCCTTATGTGGTGATAGCCACATATACAAACGCACCCCACGGTGGCTGTGGTGGTGGCGTGGGTTCGGTGGTGGTGATGGTGGTGTTATAAGGCGCGTGAAGGAGAGTGATGGTGGGGATCGGATAGATTCGGTCACGAGGAGCCTTTTTGGTCTTCGCCGGAAAAGTTTTCCGGCGGTGGTGGTGGTCGCCGGCGGGTGGGGAGAGAGGAAGGAGAAGGGTGTGTGTTTTTATATAAATGAAAATGTATAAAAGTTTTACATATATATATATATATATATATATATAAGTTTTAAAATAAAATAGAAAATTTATAATAGTATAGGGTGGGTTATGTAATTATTTCACAGGGACCATATGTGTAATTATTGGGAAACTTTTATAATATATTGGTTCGGGACTCATTTGAAAGACTTAACGGACGATTCAAATCTCGAAACTTTCGCCATTGTTTTCCAAATCATTTTTCCAATAAAAATGAGTATTTACACGACTAGTTTTCACAATTGTTTTACAAAATTTATTTAAAACGTTTGTTATTTATATATATATTTTTCTGATAAACTTTATCCGTAAAACGAATTTTAACTTTAATAATTGCGTTTTTAACATACGTTTTCGATTAACAAGATAATTAATTTATTAAATATTTTTGTTTCCGGCGGCGGCGTGGTGGTGGGCCGGATCGGCGGGGAGGGCTCAAAAAAAAAACGTGTGTATAATTTTGAGATGGAATGAAATGAAATATATAAATTTTATATATATATAAAACTTTAATATTAAAATGTAATAGGTTTAATAGTTGAGGGTTTGTTTTGTAAATATTTTACAGGGACCAAAAGTGAAAGTTTTGGGAAACTTTTATAATATATTGGTTCGGGACTCATTTGAGCGGCTTAACGAATGATTCAACGCACGAAACTTGCGCCATTGTTTTTCAAATCATTTTTCCGATAAAAATGAGTATTCGCTTGATAATATTTCATAAATATTTTATAACATTTAATAAAATATTTGTTATTCATTTTGTGAACCGGTTTCGCCTCGTCCGAAATAAAAATGGATTTAAGCTCGAGTATTCGCGTTATCAACAACGCTTTTAATTAAAAATAATGACTAATTTATTTAATATTTTTATTAAATAAATACTGATAAATAAAAACAAATTTAATTATTTTTGTGTCGGTGCGCGTCGTTTTGTTGTTCGTTAAATGTTTGCGGTGCTGTTTTAACCCTTTTCGGCTCGTTTCCAGGTCTCGGGCAAAACTAAAAAGTTGTCTGGAATATCATTTCACATCAAACTGCTTTAGAGTCCGAGTCGTGAAAACGTGCTTTAGATGGTCGTTCTTATAAGTCAAGCCAGACCCTAAAAGTCAACGATTGAAATCGTCATTCAAAAATTTCGAAAATTCTCGGATGTTACAGTTTCTACCCCTTAAAGAAATCTCGTCCCGAGATTAAATCTGTGTTATCCGCTTAATGTGACTAGGAACAATACTTAAGATTTACTAAGCCATTTGAACATGACGCTAATAACTTTATTCAGCAATATCTGATGTTTCGACATTTCTTAATATCCATAAATTTTGGCTAGGTTGACCAGGATATACAATCCATTAGAATAGGTATCTTAGAGAAATATCATTACAAGGTTTATTGTAACGCCCCGACCCAAAAGGGTAGAAGTATTACAAATATGGTGTGACATCAAAGGCATACATAATCATAACACTGATTCATATAATATCGATTTCAGGTTTCATACTCGTGTCGTATCGGATACTATTAGAACCGCACTCATTTATAATGTCCTTATTTATATAAAGAAGTCGTCCCAAATTTATGTAAGTAAGAAATGATAAACCTATGGTTTCGGTGATTTATCATTTAATTTATTTAACTGAAAGGCGATCCTAACCTTCAAATAAATAAATGATAAATCAACTCTACTTACTAATTCTGTGCAATACGCTACTCTCAACACCCTTCAAGTGGTGGATAACATGACGATGGCATGTACTTCTAAGAAGTAACAGACAGATGGGGTATATACAACTCGATCTTCGGATTGCGAAAAGTAAAACTATCAAGGGAACTGACACAGAGTTATCAAGATAGAAAATGATACTCGGTTAGAGTAAAAACAAGGGTAAAGTCTCTATAAACGAGTCAACATAGCGAATTCCCAATCAATCCTCCTATTACAATCCCGCCTATACAAGACTAGTAACACATTTATCGATTCATACGTAATCCATGTTAAACAGAATTATATAACGCCACCGTGTTAAAACGCAATAATATAAAGTAAAGACCAAATAATATTCTTAAGACCATTGTTTAACTTACAATGTCTGTGAACGAAAAGAGACCAATGTGCAACTCACAATGTCTAGAAGTAAATAAGACCATTGATGCAACCCACACTGCCTAAACACAATCTGGTATTTATCTATAACTCTTATATAAAATAACGAGCGATATACGCAAAAGGAAAGCAAGCTATATACATTAGAATAGTATGAAAGTTACGTATGCACTTAATGTCCGCACGAAATGTAAGCACATAAGCAAGTAGCGGTATTCACTTGAATGTTTTGTTGTGATGCAATGTTTACTACACACGTATAGCCTACAGGGTAAAATTAGTAACTAGTTCTCTATAACCAGTGGCTCTGATACCATCTGTCACACCCCCAAAATACAACAACGCAGCGAATACCACTTTTGGGTAGAGCTATACTTCATAATACGCAACACTAGATACAAGAGAACGACCTCTATGTAGGGTTCCTCGAATAGGGACAACGACATAGCCTTTATCAGACATAGATAACTTGGATAAACTCCAAACTAACTAATGAGAGACACTAACTATACAAATCAGTGTTATATGCGGAATCTTAACACCAGAGTAAAGAGAAGAAACGACAATACTAATTTTACTATAAAGCTTCGTATGCTTCATTGTGATATTTCTCAAAACGTTGATTTGTGCATAACTTGTGCCTTAGGTTCCTCTTATACACCAGGAAACCCTAATGGGCTTACAACCGTTGAAAGATAATACATATCATTTCCTAGATAACCCTTCCTAAGATATCTCTAAGATAACTATTACTATTCTGTTTCATAAACAGACTTAACTATGAACAGAATTAACTATGACCAGTACTAACTTTAGTACTGCTAAGACTACCAGTACTAACTTAGTACTACCAGACTTAACTTAGTACTGCCAGTATTAACACCATACTAACAGACCTAACTATTAACACCAGACTAACAGTTATACTACAGTATTAAGTCTGTTACAATCTATTTTCCAACAATCCTCCCTTAACCTTGATCTTTCGGGGAGGGGGGTGGGGGGGGGTTGGGACGCCGTCAGAGAGTGAACGCGGGAGATGGGGGGGCGGGAGAGGGTAATACAGGCGTTGGGATGCGGGTGGGGGTTCGGTAATTAAACACTTTAAGCTTTCTGAGAATATGTAAATAAAATTCTTCAAGAAGTTCTTGATTGCAACACTTTCAAGTCTCTCCTTGTATCATTGCAGCAACTATTCTTCAAGGCTCTCAGCAATCCATTAATCAGCAACATGACAATTTTCTACTACAATACAATCATAAAGCGTTCTCATCTACAACATAATCCTCATACACTTCCAGTGCTGCTCTAACTCCTGTGAGAGGTGAATCATCGAAAACATTACACTGGATTTGATGTCTCTATACCAGTAAGCCATTAACTCTGGAGTAGTCAGGCCATTTGCCACCAGAAAGGTGTATGTCCATGGTTAACAGAAAACAATTCCAACTCTCAGTACTTGAAACATTGGTATTGAAACCATATGAGATTTTGGGCAAACCAAAACAGCCATCAACGGATTGATATGCCTTTACTGTAGCCGTTTGCTCCAGGCCTAGTCCAATCTTTGGCACCAAGAAAAGAGGTAAATTCCATGGTGGATTATAACATGTAAACTCTTTGGTACATGAAACTTTGTGAGTTGATATACATCTACTTATTTGGGGAAGTGTCACCCATTCCAATATGGATTTGCAATTTGTCCTTTACCAAATAAAAAAGCCCCCCCCCCCCCCCAATATCTATGGACTAGTATGGTTTTTCCACGCCTTACCACAAGCCATAAACTTGTGGGCTGAGCCAACTCTTCACTTATACAGAAATATGGTGAGTGAAAACCAAACATCATATTTGCAAGTTGGTTCAACCATAGAACGGTTTTGAGAATCTTTTACCAAGATCGTTTGCTCCTGGACTAGCCAGCCCTGAGTTGTTAGACATGGTGAACTGATAACCATTTGTTGTTTAGTAGCATAGCACCTTTCACCAGTTTTATCCTGTCTCATCTCTATCCTAGACTCTAACTTTACAAACTTCACTACTTCCTAAAACCAGCTGCTTTTCCATCTTTTCAATAATCTATACACTCCTCATACATTCTTACCATCAAAACCGCTTCATTTTCACATAGTTTGAACATACCTCAGGAGATAAATGATATTTATTACTATCAGACAACATGTAAACATTCTATAGACTCTAAGTATCAATCAATGTACTCTACAAGTATCATAACATCTCCAACTTAAAATCTTTTACTGTCCTAATTCACTCCATAAAGACAGTACTAAAGAGGAGTTCTTCAAACATAGTTTATTAAACCATTTCAAAATCCTCTCTAACTTATCCTCTGATCCATCCATCCCTAATCATAATGTACAATCCTATAACAAACATCAAAGATCAGCCTCTAGATATAGCTTCAACATAGCACCAAAAATTAATATAGACTATGATCTGTTCCATCTTCCTAACAATTTGGTACACCCCTTTTTTCTCCTTGCTTAATAACTTGTAGGTAGCTACACTAAGGTGTTTTCATAGCTCCAGAACATGATTCATTGGAGTATCAGTGAGCCGTGCAGAACTCTTCTGCCACCAAACTTCACTGAATCTCAGATCATTCTTATCAACTCTTGTAAGTCATTCCTTCCTTGCCATCTGTTTTCTTCTCTTTTCCAGACTTCATTGTTGGTTCTTCATCCTTTGCTGCATCGTCTTTAATCATCTTTCATCTTTTTGGAGTCTTTGTCTGAAGCACTTCACACAAAATCTTTTCAGCTGCTTTGGTGGCTTCAAAACTTATTGGTGCAAAGGACTCAACCTGTTTCACAAGCTTGTCAAACTCTTCCTTGACTTCTTCAAAACTCAATTTCTTCAGCTGAGATAACTTCCATGTCCCTTGATTCTTCAAGTAGTTCATCATATAAGTCTTCAGCTGTTGTAATGGGTCATGGGCTTGTTTCTCTTAGCTCTAGCCTCTTTCTTCAGCAAAATACTTCTTTCTTGATTCACAAGATCCACCATTTTACTTTGCAAAATCTTCTCTGTGAGAGTTTCACTTACCAGCATGCTTTTTTGACAACTCTGCATTAGCCTTCATCTTGCTCTAATCAAATCCCAATCTTCATTTGTATAATGCTGACTTCAAACTGAACTTAGCTTTTCCTTTCTTCTTTGCTCAATCAATTCTTTTCTCTGCAATTCTTTGGGCTAATGTAGAGGTCCAAATGTACTTGTTTAGCCACCTTTTCTTTTTGCAAAGTATCCAACCTAATTGCTTCAGCAAGGCTAGCTTCCTCTTATAGAATTTGTTCTTTTGACTTCTTTGGAGTTTCTTCACTGAGCATAGGAGCTTTCCCTTCTCTTTGTCCTTTATCTTGAGAAGAAGTAGACTCCTTAGTACCAACAGTACTAAATTGTTCATCACCATAATACTTGTTCACTACAGTACAAAGTTTAATACTGCCAAGTATTAACTCCTTTAACACAGTACAACTTGTTCAGCACTAGCAGTATTAACCTGTTCATCCACCATATCAACCTTCTTCTTGAAAATCCAAGCTTGAAACTACCTTCTTTCCCTTATCCCTCTTTTCTTCTGTCTTGTATCTCCTTCCCTACAATAGAACCTTGACTTTAAAGAGGCAACCTTGAGAGAGTTTGGCTGCTTAAAGAGTATGACTGATTTCTCCACTGATCCACCCTGAAAGTATTTACTTTTGTTGTAGGAGGAGAACAAAGTCCTTGTACTGAAGAATCTGAGGATCATCTTGACTTTTTCCTCCTTGAGCCTCAGGTCTTCCTCTAAGAGTCAGACAAAACCAAATTCCTCCTTTTCAAAAACCCCTTCCAACTTCTTCACCTTCATTACTAACTTCACTATAGCATATTCCCATGGTCAGCATGGTTTTGAGATCCATTTCAGGCTGTCATTCTTTATATCCACTTAGGAACTTCATGAAGTAAATCAGCCCATAGGCATTTGACCTTGGTCCTTTTCTTGTGGGGGTGAGAAGTGATGGTAGACAGGAGATTGCTCCTTATAGATGTGCTCATCTGGTGTAGGTTCAGTCTCAGGTATTGGTGGTGGTGGTGTAAGTGTAGGGATAGGTGGTGGTGTAGGTGTAGGGATAGTTGTTGGAGAGTGTAGGGATAGGTGGAGGTGTAGGTGCTTGAGGTTGTACTTGAGGGTTGATGAGGATGGTTTTGGGATTGAGCACAGCAGCAATTTATTCCTTTGTCCAGCATTCGTGGTTAAGTAGCAGCAAGTAACATAGAATGGCAATAAAGTCTTGGTGCCCCCGAAAACCCTTTTCCATAATTCCCAAAGAAATCTTTTGGTCCAGAGGGCTCAAGCTAGATCAAAGGTTTTGTTTTCTGTTTGAATATTCCAAAATCAATTGCAGAAAACGGGATACATCAAAAAACTTGTCTTTCTTTTTCAATAGCCACCATACCTTCAAAAAAAGTTTTGAAAGTTATAAACTCTACCATGGATAAACAGATCAAACATAGCAATATTGCTACAAATGAACCCATCCACCACTTTTAGACTTGTACAGTGCAAAATGATGGTGGACTAAAAATCTACCATTAGGTGTGAAAAACATTTCCAAAAAGTAAAGTTCTCAACAGTGGGATACCCATTTGCCCCTACCCTCAAAAATTCTCATTTTGGCAACAATGTAATTCCAGTGGCGTCGTCTAATTGAAGTGAATCCCTAATTGACGCCTCAGTGATTGTGTAACCTTTATGGTAACATGGTTCATTAATCTCTAGAGACCCCACAGTTTTATTAATTGCAGTACACTTCTGCCAAAACTATTTTACAAGGGAATCATAGATAGTTGGATTTGTAGTTAAAGCATACCTGAGGTTGGAATCTCGAAGAAAATCCACTATCTCAGCAAACCCTGCACTTTCGTCAGGCTTGCGCAAAAACCCCACTTGATTGCGTTTGTCACAATACTTTAATTGAGCCATTGGACAACCGTATTAATTTACTTGGGTTTAGATGCTAGGGAAATTGTAGATGCTGGTAACAGAACTCTTGACTATTTTCATTATAAAGGAAAGTTTTACTTTGCAAAAAAAAGAAGATAGCAATAAAAAGATAAGTATGAAAGAGAAATCAAACTTTATCTATATATACTTCTCTGATGTACGACTTATTACCGCGTAAAATCACTACTGTTAAACATTAAACAGTGTAAAACAGAAAAAGTCAAATTTCCCGCAACCAGCATTAACAATAACCTACCAGTATTAACAATTTACACTACCAGACTTAATTTTGGTCAAACAGAATTAATTAAGAGTCAACCCGAATTAACCCTTTTTCAACCAGAATTAACTATGAAGAATGTACAACAGTTAAAAACCTTGGCACTCCTCCCTGTCATCCATGCTATGCCTGCAAAATTAGATTAAAACAAAGAAAAACATATTGCAAAAATTGTATAAACAGAATTAATGAAAACTAACTACCCGAATTAACTCTACTTAACTACCAGTATTAATAGGACATAACTACCAGGATTAAAATTAACTAACTAACAGTATTAAGATTACTTAGCTACCAGAATTAACAAACTATACAACTAAGCCTGCCCCTAAAAGTTGCTATGGGTGATCCATACCAATGCTAACCACCAGTAAATTAAACCTGGTCCATCAAATGTTTTGGTCGACAATGTCAGCTACATTTAAAGTCTGTGTGAATTTTCCTCCACACTTATGATCATATCTTCTCAGAACAATCTCTTATGAATAGATTACGAATCTCGATGTGCTTTGTCTTGAGAATGATAGAACTGGGTTCTTCACAATAACAGATTGTGCATTCATTATCAATGGGATTTTGGTATTACATAAAGTTTGAAACATAGTCAGCAATTGATTTTGAACCCACCAATACTTGTCCCACAGCAATTTGCAGCAGCTACATATTCCACTTCAGTTGTTATAAGTGGCCACAATTTCTGTTTCTTACATTGCATGAGATTAGTCTTGTGTCCCAAGAAAATTGACAACCACCTGTTTGTGAATTCTCTATCAAGGTTGGATCACCATAGTCAACTAAAGATGCTTCCCAAATCAAAGGGGATTCCTAGGATACCATAAGCCCAAGTTTGGTTTGCCCTTGAGATACTTGAAGATCCTCTTGACAGCATTGAGATGAGAAGTCTTTGGAGTTACCTGAAAACGTGAACAAACACATACTGCATACATAATATCAGGTCTAGAAGCAGTTAGGAAATAGGGAACCTATCCATAATTCGTACAAGTGTACTACTACATCAAAAGCTTCCTCATCCTTTGTTTAAAGGCAACTTGGTTTCCAAGGAGTGAAAATTGCATCTTTCACATTCCACAGATCAAATTTATTAAGTAACTCAGCTACATACTGTCTTGAGATATGAAAAATTCTCCTTGTTCTGCATGACTTGTAGACCTAAGAAAAATTAAGTTCACCCATGGAACTCATTTGAAAATCTGCTTTTGCAACAAGGCTTCAAACTCGTCACACCAAGACTTGTTGGTAGACCCAAAAATGATAACATAGAACATACACTAGAACCAACATGATTATCCATTTTGTTTTCTCTAACGAAAAAGTCTTGGTCAATTGTGCCCCTCTTGTTATCCAGGCTTCTCTAAGGAATGTAGATAAAGTAGTCAAAAACCAAGCTCTAGGGCCTTGGTGCATCCATTACAAAGCTTTGACAACCTATAAACTTTTGTAGGATATCAGGACAAACAAAATCAGGAGGTTGTGAAACATAAACCCCTCTTCATCGATAGTGCCATAACAGAAAAGTCCTTTAACACCATTGGTAAAACTATGAACTCCATCATAAGGCAAAGGCCAAAAACAACTGATAGCTTCTATTCTGCACAGGAGCAAAAACCTCATCAATAGTCCAATCCCTTCTTCTTGTGTACCCTTGGCCACCAATCTGCTTTGTTCTCCACAACCACACCTCTTTTTCATCTCTTTTATTTTGGAAGACCACTTGGTGCCAATCACCTTCATTCATTGAGGTAGATCTACAAGAAACCCATACTGTTGTAGCTTGAATTGTAACAGCTCTTCTTGCATGGCTTGAACCCAACTATCATCTTGTAAAGCTTCAGCAATCTTTTTAGGTTCCTCTTGAGATAGAAAGCATGCAAACAAACAATGTTGTTGATCTTTGTGATTGTTTCTTTGCTGTTTTTGAGTATGACTGAGAAGAGCATGAGCTCCTGATTTGTTCTGCACTTTGCTCCTAGTTTGCACAGCTGACTTAGGGACACCAATATTTGACTTTTTGGTGAATACTATGAATCCTAAGTGTAGGAGTAGGACTAACTTCAATTTCTGTTGGAAGACTGTTGAAGTCAGTTATCACACCTTCCTCATCATAAGATGCCTCATCAAAAATTCCTGTCTCAGGCTTGTGAAAGATTTCGAGCTCTGGCATAAGTGAATCATCATGATCAAGCCTACCAGTATTAACTGTCTGACTACCGTTATTAATTGAGTGGGTACTGGTAGTGTTGTTTTCAGGGACATACCCTAAATGCTTTTAGGCAATTTTCTCCAACTCTCTTCTAAAAGCTTGAATCTTGGATAGTAGAGGAATCCTCATCTCTGTTTGAGTTCCTGTCAAGGTCCCTCCTCTGGCTTGAATTTTTGGAAGTTATCCTTGATTCCATCTTTTTCTTCAGTGGAATCTGACAAGCTGAAGGCAACAACAATAATCTCCACTTCTCAACCTTTTTTCCTCAGAAGCAATTGAAGGACCTGCACTGTTAGTTTCCCTAAAATCCTGCATGGATAGCTTGATTCTCTAAAGATACAGGAATATAGTTTCTAGAGTCAGTATTATAAATTTTGTTTTTTGTTTTTTTTTTTTTTTTGTAATTTGAAATTAAAATTATCAGTAAGATATCAATACAAAATCCAGCATATCCTGAACTCCTTTGACATTAGGTTTTTTCTTAAGAAATTAACAATGCAGGTTAAACTTCTACTCCTTTTTGGTTACTAGATTGGTAAACCCTATAGGCTTTGCATATTAGAGAGTAACCAACTAAGAACCTTCATCATATTTCTATCAAACTTTCCAAGCACACAAAAGTATCATAGATGGTAACATGAACACCAAAAGGTCGAATGTACTAATAATTGGTTTGTGGCCAAATAACAGCTCATATGGAGTTTTGTGTTGAGTTTTGTCACTCAACCTATTAAAAATATAGCAAGCAGTACTAACAGCTTCAGCCCAAAAGGTGGTTAATTAAGATGAATCTGCTAGCATAGTTCAGCAGCCTCAATTAGGTTCTATTCATCCTCTCAGCAACTCCATTTTGTTTGTAGGATTCTGCAGTTACTGTACTCTTGTTTTTATTCCCTTGTTGCCACAAAAATTCAAGCATATCACTAGTCTTTAAATTCAATGCCTTACTGACCTAATGACATAACTTTATGACCTAAGCTGGTTTTTCATCTGCCTAATAAAGGTCTGAAGTAATCCACAGTTTCATCTTAAAGCCAAAAAGAATACCCAACCAACTTTGGTACAATCATCAAGTGATAACAAGACAAAACTTGCATGATCAATGCTTTTCACAGAATTAGGACAAAAGGTCCATATCAAGTGTGTGGAAGTGGCTAGGTGATCAATCTTTCTACTTGGCCTTGCAATAGGCCTATGTTGTTTCCTTTATGGCAGGCAACACATTGTGTCATTATTGAAAACCTTGAAGGTAAACCCTCTTACAAGGTTTTTACTCACAAGTTTGTTTTAGATTTTTTTAAAGATTAATATGACCCAATCTTCGATGCCATAATTTGAGATTCCATCAGATGGGCCTCGCAATCAAATAGGCAAAACTTTACAGGATTAAAAAAAAAAAAAAAAAGAAAAAAAAAAAAAAAAAAAAAAAAAAGAAGGTGTCTTCATGTCAAACTGTACATGTTGTGATGTCTAGGACCTTTAAGAGTTCTGATTTTCATTCAGGCATCTTAAAGTCAGAGGACACCAACAAGACATTCAGTCTGTAAAAAGAACCTTATCTGCTTATCACAAATTTGTGAAATTGAGAAGAAGGTTTAAAATCCCCTAATTCTTTTCAAAGGACGACACTGTCAATTCTAAATTGCCTAATCTATTCTACTTTACCAGAGATGTAGCCTTGCTACCCTCCAAAGGGTAACAAGATCCTCCATTGAATTCTTCAAAATCCTCTAGTTGATCCTTCGTTACACTGTCATGTCCCTGAGCCACCCACTATCATAATACCTCTATCCACCATGTACTGCAGTGGACTTCATGCACATGAATAAGAGAAATTAGTTTTCTCTTAGGGACCCAGGCCTTTGCAGGCTTGGGTCTGCCTTGTGGACCATTACATTCAACATTCTAATAAAAGTAGTCCACTGTTAATAATTAAAGTTTGGGCCCCTAGTGTGCCTCCAATTATAACTTGCTGAGGTCTTAACAGCAGATCCCCAACTTCCCATTACAGCATTAGTATGAGTCATTTGTGCTGTAGACTTTGCAAAAGGTCTTCTTACAGATGAATATGATTTTGAAAAATCCCTTCTTTGATTACTTTGATTCATCTGTTGTCTTTTGGGACTTAAACTGTTTGAGGTCTTGTTAGGTACTGTTTGTCTAGGTCTAACAGTATTAACTTTAGCACTAACAGAATTAACTTTAGGACTAACAGTATTAACTTTAGACCTACCAGAACTAATATTTGTCCTACCAGTACTAATATTAGGCCTATCAGAATTAAACTTTGGCCTACCAGCATTAAGTTGTACTGATCTAGGAACAAAATTATTTGAGTGATTAATTCTGTTTGCATTTGTCCAAACTGGTTTTGTCACCCCATTACCAGTATTAACAACCCTCTTTGCCTCAGCTTCCCTTGCTAGTTTATTTTCATAATAGTCACAATCTTTAATCAATTGATTGAGACTACCACAAACTAAACATTTTTTCTTTGTAAAAGAGTAACCATCCGCCAGTGTCTCTATTTCATCATATCATTCTAACTCTCTATTAACTTTATGTGTTTCATTATCTTTGAGTGGATGCCTAAGAGTTTTTAATGTGAGAGACACAACTAGGAGCAACTTCGTTTGATATTTGAAAACACATCTTTCTCATTTGTTACTTCCAACCTTGACTTAGACATCTCATTTGGTTCATCTAAACTTTCTGATTCAGTCTCAAAAGAGTGCTCAGAGGTATTTCTACAAGATCCTTCACTGTCATTGGATTGACAGGTAGAATGCTCAGAAGAATTTTCATCTGACACATTAATTTCAGGTTTTTGAGGACCTTTCTTGCCATAAACATACAAAGCATCATCAATTTCCTCCTGTGGTTGAGGAGTATAATCTCCACTTAAAGGAGGTGGGACACCTTTAAAATTATTGGTCTTTGTAAATCTACTGTATGAAGTTTTCAATTGAATCCTCTTTTGAACACTTAAAGACAGAAAAATTTCAATTTCTTCCTCATAACCTTAGACCTCCTCATTAGAATGTATTTCAAACCCTAAGCCAAGTTTCATCATTTGAACTCTGCCAGAATAAATTACTCTCCAAAAGATTATTGGAAAAAATCCTTCCCTGAATCTACTGTTTTCTGCAATTGTTTCTGAAAAAATAGATCTAGTAAAAAATATCTGATTTGCATTGAGTGTGATTAAAAGATATTGTATAGATTTCCTTTTCTTTACAGCTTTCATTCCTATCTCCTTCCTATATCTTTTAAGCTTTATCCATCATTCATGTAATTCATTAGCTAGAAATGCAAGCTTTTCATTTAGAGAAAGTTGCTGATTGAGAAGTAACAAGTTGAGCTTCTAGTTTCTTAACATCTTGACATAGGCACAGTATTTGAGCTTCTTGCTCACCTAACTGATTCTATTGTTTTCAACAAACAGTAAATTAAGCTTATTAAATGAATCAATACAAGTTTAGAACACAAGATACTCATAGCGTGAGCTATAGCCATAAGTGCATATTTTGATATCTTCACTTCAGTATGATTCTCCACAATTGACAATCCATCATCCATTTTAGCAAACCCATCTGATTCTTCTCTTACTTCCCAGCATTTGATGTGATAAAAGAGAGTCTCCTCTTCTTCACTTTCCCATCATGTGTCCCCCTTTGTCTGTAACATTCACTAGCAAAGTGACCATGTTGTGAAAATTGAAACACTCAACTTCTTTGTCAAAACCAACAGGGGTTTTTCCATCCACTCGAACTCTCCTTCCTGTTTTCTTATAAAACTTCTTCATTCGAATAGCAATCATTGCTATTTGCCAATTGATGTCCATTTCTTCAATATCTACATCATCAATCTGTTCAAATCTTCATGAAGTAAGTCCAAATCCTCTGTTTGTTGACAAAGAGGGATAGATTACTTACACACAAAACAGCAAGAACTTCTTTTTCAGGACATTTGTTTGAAGAAGTAGAAGGAGTGCAAGAACTGTATGCCCAGAAAAACCAACTTAACCTTATATGCTACTTTTGCTTGTGAAACAAAGCAACATTTGGCACTTGAAAAGACGTTTTGGACACCTTGAACTTCTTGCTCAAACACCTAAGGTTATTGTAAAAATTCATCAATAGATAAATTGTCAATCTCTGGCTTAGTTCGCCATTGTCATGCCAGATTAGACCATGCTGAAGCAAAGATCTAAGGAAACTTATGATTACCATCTTCCTGTTGATACATCAGCACATAGCTTCAATTGAAAAGTAACTGTTAAACCGTCATATCCCTTTTCTAGTCCTCAGAATTGATATCTTAAATGCTTCAACTGTTGTTTGAAAACAGCCTTCTGCTTTCTTTGATTTGCATTGCCACGCAAAACCTATCTGAGTCTTCCCATCTCTTTTTGCATCACTCCATTCCATAAAACTTCTTCATAATGTTTCTTAGGAATGGCCCATACACAAAATTTCTTAGCCTTCCTTTCCTTTCAACAGCTTGAATCTCTCAGCAAAACTGGTTAAAGTACTTCCTAAAAAAAAACAAAAACAACACCATCCTTTCCAGTTAAAATGCTCTCTTGGAGTTACCATTCTGCATTACCTTCCATCCTTCATTGTCACTGATACTCAAGGTAATGCCCATCTCCTTGGCCTCCATATATCATACTCCTCCTTCTTCAGAATTGGGAGTTTGATATTGAGATAGTAGTAAGTTTGGGTAATCATTTTGTTGTTGTGGGTTTAGGTGCAGCAACCAGTGGTCCTGATGCTCTTCATGGGTTTTATTCTTCACCATCACTGAGATGTGAGTGAGAAATCATCATTGCAGGTTGGTTACATTTAGGAATAGTTTGTTGTTTTGGTTCTATAAGATTTCTTCTTTCTCAGAGTCCCTCTAAAGGCTCTGATACCACTTGGAGGTCCCTCGGTATAGGATCTGACTAGCTTTGTAAGAACATAGATAACTTGGATAATCCAAACTAACTATATGAGAAGACACTAACCTATGAAAATCCAGTGTTAATGCGGATCTTAACACAAGAGCAAGGAAAAACGACAATACTAATTTACTATAAGCTCTATGCTTCTATTGATATTTCTCAAAACGTTGTTGTATATAACATTGTGCCTTAGGGTTCCTCTTATACACCAAGGAAACCCTAATGGGCTTTACAACCGTGTGAAAGGATAATACATATCCTTTCCTAAGATATCTCCTAAGATATCTCTAAAAACATTACTATTCTATTTCATTGAAACAGAACCATTAAACTATGAACAGAACTAACTATGACCAGTACTAACTTTAGTACTGCTAAGACTACCAGTACTAACTTAGTACTACCAGACTTAACTTAGTACTGCCAGTATTAACTCAATACTAACAGACCTAACTATAACTACCAGACTTAACTGTTATACTACCAGTATTAAGTCTGTTACAATCTATTTTCCCAACACTCTAGGTGTCGTTTAAAAAAACAATTGTTGATTTGAATAAAAATCTAAATTTAATAACATTGTCCCATAATTGCATCACCATGAAAAACTTGAATGAAAAGACTCCAATGCACATCAAATAATCCAAGCATCTAATTCACCTGAGAAAAACATGCTTAAAAGTGTCAACATTAAAGTTGGTGAGTTCATAGATTAGTTTAAATATGAATGTAAGTTTCAACAAATATATTTATCCACTGTGTCATCACAGTACCATGTAAAATGTTTATGTCACCAAAAGTACCAATATTATCCCAAAGATTTTATAAAGAATGCATGACAAATTTAATGTCACCCAAAAGTACCAATCTTATCCCAAAGATTTTTATAAATAATGCATGACAAATTTAATGTCACCAAAAGTATCAATATTATCCCAAAGATTTTATAAAGAATGCATGACAAATTTAATGTCACCCAAAAGTATCTTATCCCAAAGATTTTTATAAATAATGCATGACAAATTTAATGTCACCAAAAGTACCAATTATGTATTTGTCGGGGGGCCCTATAGTCCCAACGTTATAATCTGACATGTTATAACGTTCGTTCCCAGTGATAGCTAGTCACCCGAACGGGGGTTGTCAATCCCGAATAGATCTATTTTATATCATTCGCGTGGACATCACGCTATAATGTTCGTTACCGGAGATAGCTTAATCACCCGAACAGGGATCCACACCCGAATAGATCTATTTCATAAAATTCGCGCTCACCCTCCAAGCGATTTACAGTTCATGACGCTGTGACGTAGACTTATATATACCTATCACAGGTTTCCCCTACAAGAACACCCGGGCAGTGATTTAAAGAACATATACTCCCGTTGCCAGTGTC
>BQNB010139845.1:0-17495 GCA_026074375.1 Tanacetum coccineum
ACATTTTAGTCAGTTAGAATCATGAATATTATGAGATTCTCGTACCGACAACACTTCTAATGGACCTAAAGTTAAAGCAAAGGACAAAATTATGGCAGGTACATAGAACCTAGTTGATACAAGCCTCACCTCTGCTAATATTAGCCCTTTAAGTGGCATCGTCCTAGCTACTATAGACACTAAGTACTCTGTTAGGTTAGCCAGCGAAAAAGTCATAGGAGTCAATACTGTCATTTGAGATTGTACCCTGAATTTTCTGAATCTTCCATCCAATATAGACTTAATGCCCATAGAACTTGGTAGTGTCGACGTTATCATCGGTATAGGTTGGTTGACAAAGTACCATGCCATGATCCTTTGTGAAAAAATGAGAAATACGAATAGGAAGAGAAATAAGAGGGAGCCTTAACATAGAAACTTTATAGTGCACCGATTTTAGCATTACTCGACAGAATGGAAAACTTCGTCGTTTATTATAACGCCTCGCATAATGGATTATGATTTATTATGATGCAGAAGGAGAAGGTGATAGCATACGACTCTCGACAACTGAAAGTTCATGAGAAGAATTACCCGACACACGACCTAGAATTAGGAGAAATAGTGTTTAGTTTCAAGATTTGGGAACACTACCTGTATGGCATAAATCATACCATGTATACAAACCATAAGAGCTTACAGTACATTCTAGATCAAAGGGAATTGAACGTGAGACCACGTAGATTGTTAAAAATTGCTTAGTGATTACGGTTGTAATATTCGATATCACCTTATAAAAGAAAATGTTGCAGCAGATGCTCTAAGCAGAAAGGAACGAGCTAAGCCTCTCAGGGTGGGAGCCTTAGTAATGACCATTAATTCCAACCTACCGCCACAAATTCATGAGGCACAAGTAGAAGCTCTCAAGAAAGAGAACGTTAAGGATGAGAACCTTCATGATACGGACATGGATTTTGAGACTCGTCTCGATAGAACTATCTGCATTAGGAGCAGGAATTGGTTATCACACTGTAGAGAATTAAGAAAATTTATCATGCATGGGTCACACAAAAGTCTAACTATTTCATCCACCCTGGATCGGATAAGATATATCATAAGCTTAAATAGTTGTACCCATGGCCCGACATGGAAGCAAGCATCACCACCTGTATCAACAAGTGCTTGAGATATTTAAGGATGATGGACGATTATCAGAAGCCATCTGGGTTACTGGTACAACCAGAAATACCCCATTGGAAATGGGAAAATATAGCCATGGATTTTACAACAAACTTGTCAAGGACAACAAGCTGTTTCTACACGATTTGGGTAATCGTGATCATCAAAAGAATTATTGATAACCGACCTTTTTGAGGTTACTTATATATCAATTATAGTATACGTATTCCGAAAGACTCAAAGAAATTCCTTTTGATCAAAGGAAAATCAAAAATCTCCCGGGTCGTTTCCCAACGAGGTGTGAATTGAAAATCGAGTATACTTGTGATCGCGTTTTTGAATGGTTAAAGATTTTTAGGTTGGGATTTCTATTTCTAATAATAATAAGCAAAGAAAAGCAAGAAAAACCTAAAAACGAAAGCAAATAATGTATTTAAACCTAAAAACGAGAACGGGATCCTAAACCCGTTCTTTAAAAAACAAAGTCTACAAAATTAACCCTACGAGAGCAAATTTAATTTTCCTAGGTGCTAATTGATAAAATAAAATCTTTAAAAAAAGAATTATATTTTTTGATTTTTTAATAATTTTTTATGAATTAAAAACAGTTTTAAAAAGAAAAATGATAAAAAATACAAAATAAATCGGGAAAAATCTGAAAAAATGCAGAAAGGTAGTTTAAGCTATGCTGGATGCAAGAAAAATAAGAGCCTTGAAAAATGGCTTCAAATAAGCCAGAAATAAGCCCTAAATGGCTGATAAGCAAAACAAAGAAAATGTGTATAAAAATAAAATGGTACCAAGTATGACCAGATGGTCCTACTGGTACCAATGGTTAGTGTGTGTTTGAGGTGAGACGAGTATGTGTTAAAGGGGAGTCTAGGGGTCGAATCCTTGGGCCTCCCTTTTTAGAAAACATTTTTTTATTTTTTCTTTTTGCAAAATTATAAAACAGACAAAAAATAGAAACTTTAAAAAAGTGACTTTTAAAAATACTCAAAAATAAGTTGTTAAATAAGCAAATGAAAACTAACAGTTTAAACCTATTTTTTTACACTAAGTCCTAAAGTTAAGCTAAACTGGTGGGCTTTTTTTATACACATACTAAGCTATAAAAATGCAACATACGCTAACACAGATATGCAAATATACCTAATAAGCAAAATAACCCAAGGCAAATAAACAAAAAGCTAAATAGATAAAATAAGCGTAATGACACAAACGATACCCACAGCCTGAGGGGTACTTTTGGGTTATTTTAAGCCCCTAAAGGGATCCTTATGGCCTAGTGGGGTATATTAGCTTAAAGCTTGGCTTCTAAACTACAAGAATCAGCAAAAGGAAAATAGTTTGAAAATCATATAAGCCAAAAAAAGGGCTTAAGAAAAAGGCTGGTCACAAAGACTTTACTTTTTTGGTATTTCCTAAAAAGACTAATGGCTATATGCAGGCACAAAATAAGATAGAAAAAAAAAAAATAAGCTAAAAAATGAAAGATAAGTTAAAACAGATGGATCTTGACCTCCAATGAGCTTATGCTTTTGATTTCAGACACTAAAAACACTTTTAACTAAACTAATTTTTGAAAATGAAAAAAGCAGTTTTATACTAAAAGACACTTAAAACAAAAAAAAACATTGACAGATTTTATCAACACAAAAGTAAACTAAAAGACTTAAACTGCTGCATGTTGGCCACTATTGAAACAAAATAACAACACTTTAAAAGCTTGTTAAAAAGTCTTAACCAAATACACACCTTGAAACTGTTTTGTCACCACAGTTTTAAAGACCTAGTAGAAAAACTTAAAAACTCACTTTTAACTTTTATTTTTTTGAAAATAGCTTGAAACAACTAACAAGGGCTTGTACAAGTTACCTAAATGATCCAAAAGGTTTTTCAAACCATTTTGACCCTTTTTGTCCCTTGACCCAAACACCCCTTTAAATTGTCAAAAACCAATTTAAGGCTAAAAACAGACTTATAAAAGCAAATGGACTCAAAACAAATTAAGACTCAAATAAAATAAGGACGATTAAGCAATTTAAACTACAAGATAAGCACTAAAAATAAGCAAGCAAAGAATAAGCAGAATTAAAGGCAAATTAAGACAGTTTTAAATGAAAACTTAACTAAAAAGCAATAAAATAGCACAAACAAGCAATAAACAATACAAATAAGCAACAATAAACAATAAAATGCAAAGATAAGCAAAAATAAGCTAAGCTATAGTAAATAAGCCAAAATTTGAAAAGTGGGCTTACAAGAGTCCAAAGCTTATGGGCAAGACAATAAGCTCTCAAACAGCTTATACCAACCTATATGTTTCCCAAGAAGCACTTACCCAAGGCCATCCAGAATTTACCTTGCTCCATGCTCTTTTGACACATTCCTTTTTTTTGTGTGATTTTTAGATTTTTAGACAGAATTTAAAACAGATTTTTAAATAAGCTTTTAATGAATCAAAAGCTTAAATAAGAGCTTAAGGACAGTATTTAAAAGACAATAAAAGTAAATGACAATAATTTAAAGAAAGCTTAAAATTTCATTAACTTAAGAAAATTACAATGCAAGAATTTAAATGACAAGTATTTAAATGGCAATGAAAAGTAAATTGCAGTATTAAAATTGGACTAATTTTGTTAATACTAGATTGGACTTAACAAAAATTCGACAAAGAACTATGAACTACAATAGTCCTCTATTTATACCAAAACTATAAGGTCTTGAGCTTCACTTGTGTTTCTTTACTGAGTAAGCTTGAAGCTGTGTTTGTTGTGTGAGAGAAGTCCCAAAATCAATCTCAGCCCTTAATTCTTTCTTTGTCCCCAAGTCTATCATCACAGCCCTTGATTTCTTGTCATTTTTCATTGACGAATTAGCCGGAATACTAGTTAATAGTACTAGAAGAACACACATATAATTTAACAAACGATTTTTATTACCACACGTTGAATCTGCCTAAGATTGCAGATCCCTAATACAATACTTATCGCTAATATTTCTAACTAATGCTTTTGTTGTTTTTGCTGTTGTTTTCTGTGTCTTTCTAATGCCTTCCTAGAGATCCTTTTATAGACATACGGATAACTCTAGTAGGTGTACAGTCCTTGTATGACACAAATACTAATTAATACTAATCACTAATTTAACTGTTACATGATAACTACTACTGTAACCGTTAATCTTTTAAAGTTCCTTTAACAACGGCAGTACGTTGACTTTTCCATACTAAGAAGGCAGTACTTTGATCTTCAACTTAGCAGTACTTTGACCTTCTACTTAGCAGTACGTTGACCTTCTGACTTGTATTTCCCAACAATCCTCCCCTAACTTGAATTCTACTTGCTTGACTTCAAGTTTCTTGATGGTTGGATATCTTTGTTCAGCATCAATACATGTCTTCAATATAATCCTCTAAGCAGTATCTTGTATACAATCTGTTTGAGTATCTTGAAATGAAACCTCTTGTTTTGAACATAAACACTTCTTCAAAAATTCTTTGTCTTTGCATAAAAACAGATACGTTCTTCAATCAGCTGCAGGTCTTTTCAGCAACATAAATGGTTTTTATGAGCCTTTACCAAGTAGCCATTCACTCTTGGGCTAGTCAGTTCTTTGGTACCTAGAAAAGGTAATAATCCATGGTGAACTGAAAACCACTTCAACACTCAGGAACTGAAATAATAGGGTGTGGAATACTATATGGATTTTGGTAAGTCATTACAACCATGAACGGATTTGATAAGTCTTTACCTGTAGCCGTTTGCTCAGGACTAGCCAACTCTCAGTAATAAAACATTGGTGAGTTGAGAACCATATAGTTTTGAGCAAACTATTAAAGCTATCAACGGATTTGAGTTCTCTTTACCAAAATCCGTTTGCTCTGGAGTAGCCAATACTTCAGTGCAATACCATGGTGTATTAACACTATATAATTTTGGTAAATGTCAACCATCAACAGATTTGAGATGTCTTTACCAAAACTGTTTGATTTAGACTAGTCAATTCTTATATCTGTTAGATATGGTGAATTGATTACCATTTGCTGTGTGATGGTTAATCAACACTCAATCCCTTAAAACATTTGTGCCTTAAACCTTTTTGCACACTCAAAACTTCAAACTATTTCAAAAACAACTTTTTAACTAGCAGTACTTTCAACAAAGTACAGTTGCTTTAAACTTAGCAGTACTTTGAATAAGGTACTGCTTGTTCACAATTAAATCTTTTTATCAAAACGAGATATGTTACTATAATGAAGATTTGATAAAAATCATACAGTTGTTTAAGAATCATCACCATCTTGAGTTGTCCATTGTATAAACAAATGTATCTATGTGATAGCATTGTTCACTTTCATCTTCAACTTCCTAGACCATTGATTAGCTTCCTGTTTCATTAGCTCTCTTGATAGAGGATATCTTCTTTCTGTCAGCATATGAATCATTGTACCATCCTCTAACTCTAATGTATGCACTCCTGAAGATTCATTAAGTCTCCATCTTACAATTTCCCAATCTTCTTGATTCTTCCAGAAATCATCATTACTTGTTGTAGACGTCTCACCAAGTGGTTGTATGTTCCCCAAAAGTTTCATTCCTACCCGGTTGGTGGAATATGCTTATTCAATATCTTGTACAACCTGATATAGTATTAATGTAGATCCTGTTCTATCAAAAATGTGCAGTATTCTCCACTAGACGTGTCTAAAACTTGAAATGACTATTAGCTCATATAAATTATGAGATACTCTCCATCGGGTGAGTCAATGACCATTGAATTCTGTAATCATAGAGATTGCTTCTAGTGACTCTCTATCTTGTGCTCTTTCTCAAAGTTACAATCTAGATAGTTTTGAGCTTCATCAATAGACTCTGTCTATATTAAGCTCTTTGATGGCTGTTCTTCTGTAACTGTAGCTTTTCTCTTCATTTCAAGGAGTCTCTTGCATCTCTTTATTGTAACCATCTGCTTTTCACTTATTTGAATCCTTTGGAACA
This sequence comes from Tanacetum coccineum, assembly GCA_026074375.1. Classification (NCBI taxonomy): domain Eukaryota; kingdom Viridiplantae; phylum Streptophyta; class Magnoliopsida; order Asterales; family Asteraceae; genus Tanacetum; species Tanacetum coccineum. The sequence continues at coordinate 6,162 of BQNB010139845.1, forward strand.
AAATCTTGAGGAATCTCTTGATAGATTCTTGAAAACTTTGATAATTCAAGTTCTTAATTTGTGGATACCTTGTTTTTCAAATTCTTTTTCTTTACTTGTATCCTTGACTTTCAAGAAATTCATCATTTGAGTCCGTTCTTGTGGCCAAGAGAAGTAGGTTTCTTCGAAATAGGCTTGGCTTTGTTTTTTCATATATCTTCCAACTCTTTTCTTTCTTCTTCTGCATCCCAATTAGCTGAACCTTATGCAACTTCCTCATCTTTTGCAGTCTCCAAAGCTCTCTGAATTGCCTGAAGAGTTAGTTTCTTCTTTTTGGGCTCTTCAACCAATATCCCTTTGCCTTTTTCTTTTGGGTCAGAAGCTTGAGTTAGTTGTTGAGGTTGAGTTTGCATAGGACCAGGAATGCTTAAGCCTCTTGTTCTATTGAGAAGGATATCAGTAAGAAATTCATCATCTTTGAATTGTTCTTCAGGCTCTTCTTGTTGAGTTGGATGAATTGGACTTGAAGGACCTGCTTCATCTTCAAAATTTAAAGTCCTTGGAGTAACAGCACTTTGTCTAGCAGTACTTTGAATCTCTTCCAAATCCAATTCTTCAGTATCCCCACTTTTTACATCAGAGGTATCCTTTTCTTCAATTATTACCTCTTCCGTTTCATTACTCTTTCTTTCTTCTGTTTCATCATTCTTTCTTTCTAAGTCAGGAGTAACGAAGGCTGTAGCATCAAAATCTTCATAAACGAAGGCTGTATGGTCGGCTGTATGGTCATCTTGATCATTATTCTCTTCAGACAAATTACTTTCATCTTTATTCCTCCCCAGTTTGACTGAAGACACCTTCTTCCTTTGCTTCTTCCTTTGCTTCTTTCTTCTTTTCTTAAGATCCTGACTTTTTATCCAAAGAGCGTGATGTTCGACCACTGGCTTAACCCTTTTAGACAATTTCTTGAGTTTGACCTTCAGCTTGTGAATCTGTTTGGCTTGAGAAATGGTTTGCTTCTTGAGCCTCCTAACCTCCCTGTTTAAAGCATAGAGATCCAAAAGTCCCTCAATTTCTCCATATGTTTGGAGACGCATGTGTGGGGTATATTCATTGGGAGAGTTGGATATCAGCCAGCACCCTGAGTTTCTAGCTAGTACCTTGGAAAGTCAGCGAGTACACTTGTTCTTATAGCAGTTCCTTGTACTTCAGGTACCTTTTAAATCAGCAGTACCTTGAAGAATACTATATTGAGCAGCACTTGAGCTAGGGGTTACCTTGAGAATCCATTGGAGAAAACTTCCAGCCCTAGAATGAGGGACTAGTTCTATGTGATTCCTCTGCTGCTAATGTGTTACGACTCTCTAACATTGGTGGGAGTCAAAGGTGTAATCCGACATGAGAACTTAGGACTATGCTTTCTCATAAAAGTAAAGACCTTAGAGGGAAGAGTAACTGATGGTAGAAAATCCTAAGGTCTGGTTACTCCCTCTAATTGCTTGTTCAAAAATAGCTGAATGAATCTAGGATACATGAGAAAAGGTTTACCATTGGCAATATGTCCTAGCATCCCATTTCATATCATCATAGAAAAATTGATCTTTTGGGATTGGGGTCGCTAATCCTACTTATAAAGCTGATGCAATGGCTAGTCCCAAATTGTTCCCATGAGTACTCTTAGGCTCTAGGACATGTGAAGTAAAACATGAACTAAAATACTTCACTGAGGGCTAAATAGAGGTTAGAATAAGTAATGCTGTGCCAAAATTACCCTATTGCATATGTCTCTGACGGTCCAAATAACTTGCCTTTGGAAAATAGTCAACACCATCAGCATCGTCGGTTTATAGATCAGCCCTATGGTTTCCTCTAAAATCATAACTCCTCTTTTCCCAGATACCATTGCGCGAATATGAGGCACCTCATTAATTACTCTTAGAGAAGCTGTATCCCAAAATTGTTGAAGCCATGGACCAATGAGATCAGGATCAACTAACAAAGAGTAGTTAATTGAGCATCCAGTGAGATAATCAATGATTTGATAAAAATCAGCATTATGCGCAGTCTTCTCCACACAAGCAATCATATTATGCTTGTTACAGGTGCGAATATTTGCCATTGGATATGAAATTGATGTGCGTCGGAGGGTGTATTTAAAAAATTCGTGAATAAAAAGAAATGAAGTGAGAGAAAAATGCAATTTAGTTGAGCATTTATAGGTTGCGATGGATAACAATGAAAGTTACCGTTGTAAATACGTCTTTATCTCAAAAACGCGCGTTTGACCGTTGACCGAACGTTAGAACAGTACTTAGTTGTCTAAGCAGTACTTTCTAAGACGAGCAGTACTTTGAGTTGGCTTGAGCAGTACTTTCCAACTGAAATAAGCTTTGTTAATCTATTTGTCAAATCACAACCTGCTATTTTTCAAAATACTCTTAAATATCTTGAAAACCTTGACAATTCATTCATATCCTCCCCTTAAGCATAACCATAATGCTTCCAAAGATTCTTCATAACCAGAACAGTACTTCACTTGAACACCAGTACTTTACATGTAGTCCTCCCCTCAAACGTAGCTATGGGGTTTATCATATCATAGTTACACCAAAATAGTTAAATCTTGGCACATAGTCAAAGCCTTTGGTGAGAAATCTGCTACATTGTCATCAGTATGTACCTTGACAAATTTAGTGAGCCTTTGCTCAATAACAATTCTTGGATAAAGTGATGTCGGAATATGAATTGCTTAGTCTTTGAGTGGAAAACATAGAATTCTTCACATGCATGTGGTTACTCTCATTGTCTATAAGGATTTCAGTGTTCATGAGTTAACTCCATAATCTAGCTGTTGATTTTGCATCCAAAGTAACTTGACGCTACAACAACTTGCATACTGCGAACATATTCTGCCTTTGTTGAGGATATTAGCCACAATTGTTTGTTTCTTGCATTGCAAGAGACCAGTCTTCTTCCAGCTATTGGGACATCCTCCTGAAGTTGATCGTCATATCGATGATTGTCCCCAGACCATTGTCCACTGTTGAAAATTGTTCTAAATGAAAAGGAGAATCCTTAGGATACCATAAACCCATATTTTGGTGATGTTAAGGTACCTAGAGATCCTTTTTTAAAGCATGTATGATGAGAAAACCTTTGGAGTGACTTGAAACTTGCACACAGAACAAACAGCAAACACCTGTCTGGCCTTTAATGCAGTTAAATACATGAGACATTCCAATCATAGACATTTAAGAATGGACATTCATTACTTCTTCACCCTCTTCATCTTTTCCTAAAGATTTATGAGCTTCAATAGGGTAGTTGCTGATTAATGTTCATAAAGTCAAATTTTGTGAGAATGTCTTTTAACATATTTTCTTGACTTAGAAAAAAATACCAGCAGTAAGTTTGCTTGACTTGAAGCCCCAAAATGAAAAGTGAGTTCACCCATGGAAACTCATCTTGAAATTCCTTTTGCATAGTTCTTCAAAATCCCTTCACTATAGAGATTTGGTAGGACCCAAAAATAATATCTATCTACATAAAACCTGTAAGACATGATATCTCTTCTATCCTCTTAATAAAAGAGTTTTATCAATTAGCCCCTCTCCCTTCAAAGAAATGTGGGAAAAGTCTTTCATACCATGCTCTGGGGCTTTGATGTAAGCCATAAAGTGACTTGACTACTCTGTAGACCTTGTTTGGATGACGATGGATCTTCCAAAATCTGGAGGATGTTTGACATACACCTTTCTGTGATGTTTTGCCATATTAAATGCACTTTTTGACATTTCCATCTGATAGACAGTATATAGCACCATGAAAGATGCAATGCAACAAAGAGTCTAAATTGCTTCAATTATTGGCAACTGGTGCAAAAACTTCTTATTCCACACCTTCCTCTTGTCTGTTCCCTTGAGCTACTAGTCGTGCTTTGTTATTGATAATAGTACCCCGTTAATCCTCTTGTTTCTAAAAACCCCTCTTTAGTCCCAACACTCTCTTGCCTATATGGTTTAGTCAAATAACACCCAACCTCTCTGTAGTTTGAATTAAAGCATTTCTTTTGCATCGCTTTAACCCAAACTTTCATTGCTTAAAGCTTGAGAGACTTTCTTGGGGTCCTCTTGAGATAGGAAAAAATGAAACAAGCATGTTGCTGAATCTTTGTGTTAGTTCTGTTCTTGCTTGTTTTTTAAAGACAGCAATGCTTGATGTTGGTCAGAAGCACTTTCTTTAAGCTTTCTTCTTGTTAGAACCACAGCAGTACTTTTATCAATAATTTGACTTTGAGGATGAATCTTATGAATTCTAAGTGTAGGAGTAGAGCTGACATCAATGGTAGGATCCATGTTAGTGTAGTCAGGCGCTCCACCTTCCTTAGTGTCTGTATTTTCATCATCAAAAGAATTTATAAAGAAAACACCATCTTTTGGAACATCATCATCCGAATCTGTAGGTGTATTACCAGTACTTTGAGAAGGTGTGTTAGCAGTACTTAGAGCTTAAAAGTATGTTGGCTATTTATTTCCTTTTCAAATTGCTATTCTCCTATTTTCCTTTTCAAAAGCAATTTCCTTTGAGCATCCATTATGAACTTTAGCATTGATTCTGATGCATCAATCTCACAAGCTAATCATGTAGAGCTTTGTTCCTCAAGGAAAGGGAATCTTCTTTGTCAGCAGTACGTTCCTCTGAATGTTTATTCTGAATTGCATGAATGCTTGGACCATGAACAATAAACTGCTGGTCATCTAAATCTTCAACATCATCATAAGTTGTTTCTTGTCCTCCTGAATCAGCATAGTTTTCTTTCCTTACAGGAATGTAATTCATTGAAGGATTTGAGTTCTAGATCAAAACATTCAATCAGGACCTTGCCTTTTTGTTGATTCTCCTGTATTCACAAGAAAGTCTACATGAGTCAGTCTTGAACTTTTTCTTGTTTTCCTTGTTGTAGACTCTAAAACCTTGCTGTTGGTAGAGTATCCCAACAAATAGCCTTCTTTGATTTGCCCATTCAAACTTACCCATTTGTTCTTGGGTATTAAGTATAGTCAGAGGACATACAAATGGTCTCATGAAACTGATGTTTAGCTGAGATTCCCTTCAAAATTTCATAAGGATTCTTCATCGGAGGTTTAGTCACTAAACTATATTAAGCACATAGCAAGCAGTATTACTGGCTTAGCCTAAAAATTGAATAGTAAAAGTGAGTCTGCTACATAGTTCTTAGCAGCTTCAATGAGGGTCCCATTCTTTCTTTTGCGACTCTATTTTGCTATGGAGTCCTTGCAATACTATACTCTCTTCTTGATTCCTTTCTTGGAAACAAAACTCATTCATTTATGATTCTTGAATTCTGGTTCATGGTCACACCTGATTGGGTCTTTTTCCACTTTATGTCTTAGCTTTGTGTTTTCTACCCCACATTCAAATACATGATAGACATATCATATGTCTCATCCTTGTAAATTAAAGGGGGGGAGCCCAAACGGGCGGAAAAAAATTAAAACAAAAATAAGATAAAAATTTTTATTTATTTTTATTTTTATTTTTGTACCCCCCCCCACCAAAAACCTTTGGGGGGGCTGTGTTGGGTGAGGGGGCAAATAATTTTTTTTTTTTTTTTATACCTTAAAATAAATACTAGTTCTTGTTTTTTCAAGGGTAATAATAAAAAAACGTTACCACCAAGCCTGTTTATTTTTCCTATTTACACATTTTACTGAAAACAGGGTCCAAATAAATCCATATGGTGCAATTCTAAAGGTTCTCTGAATGTTCTATTCTTCAATTTCTTGCAAGAGCTGTGCTGTTTACCCTTTCTACATGGCCAAACATGAATGATCAATCTTGACATGTCTTGGAATGGTAAACCTCCTAACCAGATTGCCTTGAACCAATTTGTTTATAGTCTTCAAGTTTACATGCCCAATCTTCTGTGACCATAAGACAGCTTCATCCCTTTTGTTGCATTTTGCAACCAAACAAGTTACTCCTCCAGAAGGAATGATATTTTTTTAGATCCAGGACTGTATACATCATTCTTTTAGGTGCTCTAAGTATCACAAGATCTTCATCAACAAACGTAAACTTAGAGATAAGATAAGACACTTCGTAATCAGTGAAGAGAAACATTATGCTTTTATCTACAAATTTGAGGGTAACAGATAGGAGATTGACTTAAGCTCCTCATATAGCTGACTTTCTCAAAGTCTATGCTTGATATCTTGAGGTTAATTTTCAGTGATTCTTCTCCTTTAGGTCATTTCCAATGCCACATAACACCTTTGAATTCTTTAAAATCCAGACAGATTGTCCTTGTCTCCCAGTCATTAACTTTCAGAGCATCACTGTCAATTATAGCATTAATCTTTGAGATCTTCTTCTGGATTGCCCATGTAATACATTTTAAAGTATTAGACTCGTTTAGGGAAACAAGGGCTTTACTGACTTGGATACCCCTAATGGAGTTACATTCTCAAATTGCTTGAGTGTTGGAAGATCCCATTATTCCCTATTCACAGAATCTAGATAAGCTATTTTGGTCTCCATGGTTTGATTTATCATGCACCTCTCTTGAATTTACATATTTTTTAGAAGTACTGTTTGTGTTCCCAATAGTACTTTCTTTCTATCCCAGATAGATTTCATTATTTTTCTTGGGTTTCTTTGTGGTCTGTGTGGAGTCCTTGTGGTAAAAAAACCTTTTTGATGGTGAAAAACTTGAGAGTATAGGTCGTGATCTTTTCATCCTTGGATATCAAGGTCTACCAGTACTTTGACGAAAGTACTGGTGTGGTACTCTTGGTCTTGGCAAGTAACCTTGATAAAACACATTAGCAGAGTACTTTTCGAAGGTACTGTTTGTAGTCATTTTTGGTCTGGCAGTTCTTTTCATTCCTTTTCATTGTAAGTACTGCTGATAGGATAAAGACCCTTTTTGGTGAGGGGTTACTGAGTTTCCTGGAGGAAGTTTACTATGGTTCACCCGATTGATGTTGTTCCACACAGGTCTGTGTCCTTGGAACCCTGAGTTCCCTTAGGTTTATGGGTTTAGGTTTGTTTGAAGGTTCTTTCGTGTAGGTTATAGTCTTTGATTAGGTGATCAGGACCTGAAACTTTAAAAACATGTTTTTCCCCCTTTGTGCCCAAAGTTCCCTTTTTCTCTTAGAACCTTGGACAACAATGGTTTGACTGTTCAGAGATTACCTATTTTCAAAAGATGCTTTCACTATTATTCTGATTCACAACAGTCTTCTTTTGAATTTCTGAAAAGTTTAAATCAGTCTCTTCATCATCACTATCAACCCAATCTTCAATAATGACTTTATTTCTATCAATTTCTGGTTGACTAGACTTTGTTTTCTCTTGATTAATGACCTTATTCCTAATAGCTAGTTCATCTATCCCTGTAAAAGAGACATTTGCCCTAGGTGGTATGACAGTACCTGTAGGTGGAGGTACTGCATGGAATCCTTTTGTCTTTTGAAAGTTTGAATACAACAATTCAGTCGAATTTGTATTCCCAGATGAATTGTCACTATCCCCACTACTACTAGATTCAACCCCAAATCCTATACATGATTTATCAGACAAATATCTTTGTTTGTTTAGGACTTCATTTTGAAGTACAGAGAAGCATTTGTCCTTTTTCAAGTTTACTTGAAATATCTCTTTCTTTTAAGACTTGATTGTGCCTTCTGTTTTTCTTCTAGTTTCAAATCCCTCAACTTTAAGTCACATTCCATTTGTTCATACTTATCACCCCATGCATATTCATTTTTTTCATGTGTTTTAAGTATGACTTCTAATGACTTCAAGCTCATTTGATATCCTAGAATTTCAAACCTAGCCTTTTGAAAATTATCTCTTTCAGTTTGATAGTTTTCAAGCAATCTTTTTATTAAGATTTACTACATTTAGGAACAGGTTAAGGTACTCTGAGTTTGTAGGCATCAAGGCTAAGATACTGAGTGTATCATCAGCTTTGTTGCTCAGTCAAAATCACACAAGTCTCATTCTTGCCAAAGTGCACATGTTCTACATCAATCTCAATGATCCAATCATCTTCTTCAAGTTTCAGTCACTTGCCTTCATAGCAAATGTAACTGGTTTACTGCGAATCAAATTTCCTTGGTCAGTTCAATTTTTTCATTGTTGTATGGTTGCCACCAAGCTTTGAGTTTGATTCTTCAATAGCCAAAATCTTCTTTTCCTTATAACCATTACTCTATTTCCTGATATTTGTAGCAAAAAAAAAAAATTCCAGCATCAACTACCCTAGGCAATAATGACCAAACTTTTGACAATTAAAGCATTCAATCTTTGAATTGTCAAAAGTAATCCCATTCTTTGGCTGAGGGTCAAATGGGTCTTCTGTTTTCCTCATTAAAACTTCCTTATCCTTGCAGTATATTCATAGCCACCTGCCATCGAATGTCTATTTCTTCATTAGCTCCTCATTTATTTGCACCAGAGGTATTCATTTTCATGAGTTGTTGGCATGATGCTTGGTTGAGCAAAGAACGAAAGAAAATATGATTTCATCTGAGTTGGGGCACAGTTAGGGGGGATAAAGCAAAATGGTTTGCACCTTGCTTGAGGCAGCCTGAGTATATCCTTTTGGGATATTTTCTGAGTCAGCAGTACTTTGCTTCAAAGTGTATTGCCTTTGATTTCAGTGGACAGAAAAGCAATATTTTGTGAGCTTGAATTTGAAACACCCTTTAATTCATGCTCATATACCTTCAAGTTGTTGTTTTAGAGAGGATCAATTCAAAATTCAATTCATCCAATCCAGTTGTTCCCCGAATCATGTAGCAACTACATGCCACCACAGATGGTAACTTCTTAGAAACTTCAAATTCGCATCTTCATTGGGGACCTCAACTTTAGCATACATATAATTCAAGCATATAAGAATGTTCTTGAAACCTTTCGTATGCTGATCTAGCTCTCTTTCTCTAGATCCGATAGTAAACGTCTCGGAAATTGTTGTTTCAAAGATTCTTTTGCATCTTCTTTGATTGCTTCATTTTCTCCAATCTTGCTTTTTTGGCTGACCATATAGGTTTTGGCCATTCTGTGGCTATCATGAAGACTGAGAAGATGGTCTATCAGGGTATTGCAGAAAGCATATGTATGAGGCTGTCTCATTGTTTCTCTTGCGTTGGTCAGCAGTGAAGTTTTTGGAGGTGCTGACGTGGATTGCAAGTAAGTTGTGACTGGTCTCCATTGGTGATTTACTATCCCACAGTATATGATCAGTGATGGCAATACAATGTCGCTTCTTCATGGACCATAGGTCATAAAAGTTCACCTTTCTTGATTCATTGGATTCTTAGTGTAGTGGACTTGTTGAGGTGGGAGGGATAGATCAGCTTTCAGACATCTTTTGAGTTTGAAGATTTGAATGATTAATGTTCTTCTAGCATCAGTGTCTCTACACAAGGCTTTGATAACCACTTGTTGGATCGTTATACTCTTAGTATAATAAACATTTAGCCTCTGTAAAAGGTTGTTACTTCATGAATAATATCAAGCGATATCAATGAAACACTGATGTAATATAATTTAAATATGCCGGAAACTAGTTAACCAGTATTCAAGAAGCAACACACAATAATTTTACAATCGAGTTGTATTACCACACGTTGTATCTGCTAAGATTGCTGATCCCTATATACATTACTTATCGCACCTAATCAGTTCGTATATAACTAATGCAGCCCTTTTGTTGTTTTTGTTGTTGTTTTATGTTGTCTTTCTAATGCCTTCCTAGAGATCTTTTATAAACATAGGATAACTCTAGTGGTGTACTTTCCTTGTATGACACAATATAATTAATTATAATCATAATTTAACTGTTACATGATAATACTACTGTATTCGTTAATCTTTTAATGTTCCTTTAACAACGGCAGTACGTTGGACTTTTCCATACTAAGAAGGCAGTACTTTAATCTTCAACTTAGCAGTACATTGACACTTCTACTTAGCAGTACGTTGACCTTCTGACTTGTATTTCCCAACAGCTGGCGTGTTTTTTGTGTGAGTAGAGTAGCCAAAGTTGATCAAAGCCCTTGATCTTTCTTGGAGCCCAATCCCATCAATCTTGACCCTTGATTGTTCATCAGCCAATGAAAACAAAGGGGATTGCCAAGGTGGCATCATCCCATGTGAAGTGGGGTTGAGGAAGGAGAGAGTGATGTTTTGTTTTGGTGTAAACAGTAAACAAGGTGAGGGGAAAGAGATAATGAATAGTGATGGGGATGTATGGCAGGAAAGTTTGGTTTGCTCTATTTGATTTGGGTGCAGCGTAAAGTTTAGGATGTTGACAACTTAAGCCCCTAATTCTCTTGTATCTAGCGCTGTGTATTATGAAGTAACGCCCCCGGACATATTTCCGTTGCGACACATTTTTTGGGGTGTTACATCCAAGGTGTTATTTGTGTTTACATAGTTAGTCCATGTGGGACTAAAGACAGTTAAGTTGTGAAGGGTTTTGGACATAACATCAGTTAAGCTTCTTGGGCCTTTTATGTGTTTTGGGCCGGATTGTATATAAAAGGGATTTGGGCCATGTTACATGTAATGGTCTTCAATAATACACTAATGGGCTGACCCGACCCATTAGATGGGTACGGGTGGGCCCATTAAGTGTTTCTTCGGTTTTGGCTTCGGCATCGACCTTTGACTTTGTCGGGGTTGACTTTGACTTTGACTTTGGTTGACTTTTGGCTTTTCATGCTTTTCCATTCCGTGCTCGGTTTTGTCCGTTTTGGCTTGATTTTTCGTCCTTTTGTCGGATATCCGTTTCCTGCACAATACAAATGCAAAACATACAAATACAATGTATTTTTGGTACGTTTTTGGTCATTTAAGTCCGGTTTTAATGAAAAATGGTATGTGTAATTAAGCACATACCACTTAGCTATATCATTTTTCATTCTAGGCCACCAATACCTATCTCTCAAATCATAGTACATTTCAGCTCCTGGGTGTATAGAGTACTTCGACTTATGGGCTTCATCCATTATCAAGGTTCTCACATCACCTTTCAAAGGTACCTATATTTGATCCAGGTAGTACAACATTCCATCACTTCTCTGTTCTATCATCTTATCCAAACCTTTCTGCAATCCTGCAAACTCATCCACAGCCTCCTTCTGAGCCGCCAGTATCTTATCCTTGATACTCGACTGAAGGATCATATTCATAGCTCTAACTCTCTTAGGCTTTACTCTTTCCTTCCTACTTAAATATTCGATCCAGGTAGTACAACGTTCTATCACTTCTCTGTTCTATCATCTCATCCAAACCTTTTTGTAATCCTGTAAACTCATC